>JBCEWC010001080.1:0-44736 GCA_038996855.1 Solanum aculeatissimum
TACACAATTTATTTTTAATTTTTAAAATATATAATTTGGATAGATCACATGAAAATTTTAAAATGTATTTTAATTTTTTTATGAGTAATAGTTATTATCTATCATATTCATATTTTTCTGCTATAATAAATTATTTATAAAAAGAATGTGTGTGTCTATTTACCGTTGAAAAAGAATGGAGAAGGAAGAGAATATTAGAGTTGTTTAATTAAAGACATTTTTGATATTATGAAAAAATATTTAGGACAATAAGGTAATTGTTTTGGTTAAACAATAAGAGCTTATAAGCTGAAAATAAAAAGTTGAGGGATCCCAACTTTTAACTTTAACTTATTTTAAGTAATTTTTAACTTTTTTAAGCTACTTTAAAAATGGTCAAACACTTTTTATATGTTAAAAACAACTTAAAAGCTGGTTTGCTTCTGTATTTGAATGAGCTTAAAAGTTGATCAAATCTATTTTTAAATCGTTTTTAATTTTTTTAGAAGTTATTTGATAAATTTTAAAATGACTTAAAATAAGTTTTAAATAGATTAAAATTTGATCTCCCCAACTTTTTTTTTTCTTTTTGACTTAAAAGTCATTTATGTTTGACCTTACCTTTTTATTCCTAATGTTTATTTATAATTTCTATATTATTTTAGTCTTACTTTTTTTTCTTCTTTTTTTTGTCAAAATTTTCTCTTTTTTTTTTCCTTCTTGCTCTTTCTGCCATTTTTTTTCTTCCTCCTATTTTTTCTTTTCTTCCGTTTTTTTCCTTTTCTTGCTCTTTCTTTCTTTTTTTTCTTCTAAAATATTCTCTCCTTCTTTTTTTTATAAATTATTTATGATAAAGAAGAAATACAGTCATTACTTATTATAAATATAATTAAAAAAATATCTCAAATATTTCATGTGTTTTATCAAAATTATATATTTTAAAAATTAAAAATAGCTTAAACATATAAATTAACTTATATAATCAATTTATATTGAAGTTGAATTAAAATAAATTAATTCTAATTTAATTTAATTTTAAAATAAAAACTTATAGTAATAATTAGCATTTTATAATGTTAAATAAGAATATTTCAGATATTTTGATAAAAAAAAGTGTTTAACAACACTTATGTACCAAATACATTAATAACTTTTTTCACTTAAGCAGTGTTATCCAAACACATAATTGTTTATTTTTAAATAAGTTTTAGCGCTTTAAAAAGTGCTTTTAAGTATTATTTAAAAGTCTTTTTTTTTCAGCCAATTCAAATGAGCTCTAATTGTTTAATCAATTCTCAAATTTAAAATTGAGTAGATTTATTGCATACATTGCATCGAATTATGTACATATTCTTTGTACAAACAAATCTTTTACGTTTCAAAATGCATGAGTGCTTTATGGGATCAAATTTTCCTTATCTAGGTCAAATTGTAAAAAATGACTTTGATAGTGTTTGTTCAACTTTGCATATTATTTGACAGCTTATTTACCTTTAAAAAAAAAAAAATTATACAAAAAGAACTGATGAGGAAAGACTTTATTTTGTGTACGTATTTCTAAATTTGCTCTTTTTTTCACTTTCCTGGCCACAATTTCTTGTGGATTTGGTGAGATATGAATCTCTTAAATTGTACTACTACCAAAATTTGGACCACCAATCAAATGCATAAAATAGACACAACCAATCACTAATTAAAGGAAAGGACCATTTCTTGTATTATTGCCACAATGAATGTACAGTTCTTTATAGTTTTTTTTTTTATATATAAAAAAACAAATCAACTTTAACTACTATCATTTAATATCTAGTTTTTAACATATCAATATAAAAAAGATAGCAACTTATATAATTTTTCATATAGTTTATGAATATTTTTATTTTATTTTATAATATTAAATAATGTAATATAATTTAATTTTGAAAATTAATCAGACTAACTCTTGAAAAAATATAACATGATTAGGGGTGACAATTGGGTGGGGTGGATGTGGGTTTAAAGTTATGTGGGGCGGGGCAGATTGTAGATGAAAAAATTCACCATGTGAGACAGAAAGTTTAAAAAAATTACGGGTTGAGCTTAACCCGCCCCGCACTCGTCCCATTGTCATCTTTAAATATGATAATTAAAAAGAAATGAAGGGCGTACATGTTGAATAAAGACAAAAGTCTCATATTGATAGTTAATGAGATGGGTAGACTCCTTATAAGATTTGTGCAATTCTCCTCATTTTGATCTAGTTTTTAGGCTGTGAGTTAAATCCAACACTTAATTTTACATGGTATCAGAATATGACTCATCTCACTCAATATTGAACCCCCAAAAATTTAAAACTGCTCACACACCAATTGCTAATCACTAGACGTGAAAAGGGATGTTGAACAAAGACAAAAAGTGCACATTGATGATCAATGAGATGAATTCCTTGTAGAGTATGACTCATTAGTCCTTAATTATATCTCATCTTCCTTCTAATTGAAATGTACTTATGAATTTTTAATTTTTTTTAGTCTATTAAAAGAATCTTGAACTTGAAAGGAGAAAAACTGTCATCCCAGTCAAAATCATTTAGACCTTATATGTACGCCATTTGAAAATAGTATATGAAGCTAAATTTTATTGTGATAATTTTAAGAAGAATATAATTGTGATATTAATCGGGTATGATAGATACTCCCTCTATTTACTTTTACTTGTCATTGTTTTTACTTTTAGAGGTCAACTTGACTAAACTTCAAATGTAAATTGAAGTAGTTAAATTTAATATTTAAAATCTAAAATTTAAGTGGTTGAAAACTATACGAAAATTTTTATAATTTGCAATCTTTTTCATATTAATATGATGAAAAAATATATCTTAAAATGTTGGTCAAAATTCGTGTAGTTTGACCTCGATAAATGAAATAATGACAAGTATGTCAAAAATAAAAATGATTTTTCAGACTATTATAGATTAGTTTCTAGAATAGTCTAGTGTAGTATTTAAGATAAATATCTTATAGAAATATCTACATAAAGTTACTAAAATTTTCTTTAAAATATTTTGCAGAAGATATTTGTAGAAAATCATAGAATAGTCTAGATTATCTAGTATCTAGAACCATCTATGATAAGTATGAATAGGGGATGATCTTGTACATTTGTATCAACCAAAAATTGAATCTAATTCAAGTAGTTTTCTTTCATAAGCAAGTTCTCCTTATCAAAATATTTCCTTCTCTATTTTAGCTTCCCTTTCTTTAGTTGAATCTTCCGATCTTACTTAATGATTTAGGCTAGTAGAAGGTTTTCCGATTATACTTTTTTTTTATTATATTTTTCTACAAAAATGAACGGAGAGAGTAAGTTATATACACCTTTTTACGAACATTGCGTTTATACTAAGTATAAGTACTTAAAGTAGAAGGTTAACTAAATTTATTTCAGAGTGAATAGCTTTTTCTATTTCCTTAATTTATCAGATAGTTATTGTGATTAAACGTCTAAATTGCAAATTACACGCTAAAACCACAACTTCAATCCTAGTTCACAACAACCCATGTGACATAAATTAATGTTGTCGGCAAGCAGATACACCGACTTTCTCAAAGCTGTCTTAGTTCAATATAATTCTCCAAAGATAAGATTTCCTTAATTAAAATAATACAACAACTTCCACATTATTCTTACATTACAAAAAAAAAAAAGGTGGATACACGTCAGTAATTTGCAATACAAAAAAAGAAGAAACGATTATAAGATATATATTGTTGGTAGAATATCCATTTTTGAAGAAAAGCATATACCCGTCGAGCTTCCAAGCTAATGTTGTCTATTTGTCTTCCTTAAATTATTCAAAGTTAAGATTCAACAACATGCACATTCTTGCACTTCTAGCTAAGAAAAAAAAACAAGAAATGCTTAATGGAAGTCAGCAATGACCAAAAAAAGAAGAGAAAATTATAACAGGATACTATTTTGAGTAGGAAATTAATTAAATGAAGATTTATTTGAAAGTATTAATTTGACTCTAAAAAGTAATATAGTATACATATATAGTACTTCTCTACGTTAATCTCATTCTTATCCAAATTCCAACTGCCGTTTTGATTGAGAAATATGTAGAAAAATTAATCACCTCAATTAATTTCTTTGAAAAGTCGATGATTCCAACGTTCAAACTAATTAAATTCCACGATAAGATCGAATTCAAGAAGAAAATTATGTTGTTGCGGAGTCAAAGACAAATTTTGGTCTTAAGTTCCCATTGAAAATAAGTGTGTAACAAATTTGGGACAACATGTAGTGTTGACTTGTATGTATTTAGCTTAATATTTTTTACCTCCACTTTTACTTATCATGTTTTATTCTTTGAAATGAATTTGAGATTATTTTTTTTCCGAACAACAGATCTCACTTAGATAATATTTTAAATTCAATTTTATATATTCATAAATTGTACTAAAAAATACTATACATTACAATTCTTCTCATACTGACACGAGGAAAACTTATCTCTTAAAATATTAATAACCATATGATTTGACAAATTCGTAAACCCATCCTGTTAAGCAACAATTAATTGTAGAATGTTTTCATGGAAACTTGTAATTTTCATTATGAAATCCAAAATATTTAATTAATTGCATATAATTCAAGTCTTTTGAAAACTTAGAATATATGGTGTTTAAAACGTGTACAGATAGAAGCATTTGCTTTATTATGACTAATAAGCGCACATAAATCTCCTCACCTGCCAAAAGTAAAGGAATAATATAGACAATGTTGTATGATGTAATTGCATGTTAAATAATTACGCATATCGTTCTTATATCCCGCCAATAAATAATAGATTATGAAACAAGAGTTTATTATTAGCAACCATATAATTGTCAATTATAGAAAAAAATAATTATCACGTATTACTTAGTCATCTTATTAAATCGAGAAAGTACTAATTGATTCTTTTAATTAATTTTATTAAAAGTATTTAAGCTTGTTTATAAAGTTTTAATTTTTTTTTAAGGATGATACGATAAAATATTCACTTATTTATGATTCTTAATATACATATAAAAGAAAAGTGATAAACTAATGGGATTTGGGATGGAGGGATTACTAGCAACTAGCACGAAGTGGGAAATGTATGTTTAATGTCGTCACCGTCTTTATAGGCGTCAATTAATAGATAATGGAAAAAGAGCGTAACTAATTAGAGCCTAATTACTCCCTCTCCATCTTTACTTGGCCCCTATAATATTTTAGGATGTCCAACAATACATGTTCAGTTTATGAAATCAAGAGAAAATTTTACATTTAGCTCCTAATTTACCCTTGTCATTAATTATAGTTATATTCAAAAGGTAATTTGGTAAAATTACCCCTATCATTTACAACTTTTTAATCCCTGTGCCAAGTCAATAGGGGTCAAGTAAAGTTGGACGGAGGGAGTAATTAGCAACTAGCAAGAAGTGGAATTGCATATCTTAATCATGCCACCATTCAATCATAGACCACTCCTTAAATTTCTTTTTCTTTGCTTTTGGTGGTGAGAGGTGAGTTCCAGTGAAAGATTTAGAATTTTTTTTAAGAGATTCAGAATTTTAAAAAATAGACAAAGGAATTAATCGAAAATGATTCGTTATCTATTATATATAAATAAAAAAATTAATTTTACTGTATAAAAATAATATATTTTTTGCTGAAAGGGGCTCGGATGAACCCCTAATCACTATGTGGCTCCGTCACTGGTAAAGATGGGTAGAACTCAAATTTTTGTGTATGATTCGGATCTCCCAAATACGAAGCCGCTTTTGTTGGGAGTAATCTTCTGTGGGACTTTTCGATATGGATATTGAATACCGAGTAGAAAAAAAGATGAGATATTTGTATTAACATACAAAAAAATAAAATGTTTATAGAAAAGCAGTCCATCTCTTTTTTTTTTTACCAAAAAAAATAATTTAAAAAGGATCATAAGCACAACATAGCTCAAATAAGTCGAAGGCCATTAAGTTCTTTTGCTTTATTTGTTTAATGGGAAAAATGTCGATTTTCAAAAAAATGACTTAGATTTTAGGAAAAATCAATTTTTTGAGAAAAACAATAGAGTCGTAAATTAATTTTGTAAAGGAAATATCAAGAAAACCGTTAAAATGATTTAAACAGGAAAATCCCTTTTAAAATCCCAAAGAACGAGTTTGAGTTCAAATTTTCATTTCAAGAAGGTTTTACGCACTTGAAATGACCGCTAACATATGGTTATCCGGTGATTAGAAATATTATTTGACTAACTTTCGAAAATAATCTAAGATACTTAAAACTTATTCAAATAAAAATCCATTTAAGAAATTCAACTAATTTATAAGGAATATAAATTTCAATAATTATCTAATTTAACAAATGATTTAGAAAAAAAAAATAATAGTAATAATAATTTGAGCTATTAAAATTCTAAGGCGTTTTTGAAATAATTTAAAGAAATATTTCTCTACCAAAAATAATTAAGTAAAAGGTTATTTTTTATTATTATTTATTTCAAAGAAATATTTTATAAAAAAAGAACCTAGATTATTCAAAATTTATCAAGTTAACTTGAACGGGTCATTCTTTATTTTTTATTTATTTTTTAAAAGGGTTAATAACTAAACTACTTTAGATAACTTAAATGCATTAAATTTGCCAAAATGACCAATACCATAAGACGTAAGAATTATTCAAAAAATTAACAAACTTGGCTCTTCTTTGAAAATTTAATTAAGTTAAAAAAAATTTAAAAAATATTAGAGTTGGAGTATGACAAACAAACTAATATAATAAATTAAACAAAATAATAAATGAATTAAGTCGTTGGGCTTGGCAAGCCCAAATCCGTCAACCTGTCCTAGTTATATTGTTTTGGGCTTGCCTAGCCCATAAAATTACTGTTGCTTCTGCTTCAATTGGGTCATTTTGCCTATTTCAGAATTTTAAAAAGTAAATAGAAGAATTAATCGAAAATGGTTCGATATCTATTATATATAAATAAAAATTATTTTTATTTTATAAAAATAACATAATTTTTTGCTGAAAGGGGCTCGGATGAACCCCTAATCACTATGTGGCTCTGTCACTGGTAAAGAGGGGGTAGAACTCAAATTTTTGTGTATGATTTGGATCTCTCAAATACGAAGCCGCTTTTGTTAGGAGTAATCTTCCGTTGGACTATTTATAAAATATATCTAATTCCAGTTTCATTGATGGATAATGCAATTATCACACACTTTAATACATTTATAATACATTGTGTCAATTTCTTATCAAACAAGCACAATATATTTTAAAACACTTATAATACATTTATATTGCATACATAATTCACTTTTAATACAAATGCAGATTTATCATAGTATTATTATTATATTATGATAAATGATAATAAATAAAAAAATATCACTAAAATCAATAATTATTTATTAAAAAAGATCCAATTTAATATTTTTTTCTAAACAAATTAACGTGAATCTTCCGTAAACCCAATGGGTCGTGTTTGTTACGACGCCTTCTAAATTTAAAAAGCCCAACCAATTAATCTGGGCTCAACTTAGTGCGAATTAGAAACACATGGGCCCTATGCATAATGGGCTACGTTGAGTCCAGCCCGGCACAAATAACATTCTGGAAAGTATTGTTTAGCGTAGAAGGCTCTAACCCGTATTGTAATCAATTCAATGAGTTGAAAAATCAGTTTAAACTTTTTGTATATGACTAAATGTTCTAGGGAAGCTATTTATATTCATATACCATTTGTAATTAATATCCCTTTAATATATTTACTATTAAAATTTATGCGCTGATATCATGCTGACATCAACGCCTACCCTATATGATATCAATAGAGTATCTTATACCGACAGAGTATCATAGAAGATGTTGATACGGTATCAATATATTGACATAGTATTATAGAATACACTAATAGGGTATCAATATACAAACAAAGTATCACAAAGAATGACATTAGGCGTTTTGTGATACCCTACCAGTGTCATATCTTAATTATTTCTTAAAAAATAGCCCAGTCCTATGTGATAACGATTGGATATCAATATATCAATGGAGATTCACAGAGGATTAAGCTCACTCGTATATGATGCCAACATGGTATTAATACACCGTAAAGGATCAAAAAGAACATATTTTTTACTAATTTAGAGTTTGATAAATTAGATTGTGACTTTAATAATTTTCTCTTAATTGTTTCTGATTTATTTCTTAAAAGAAAAAGAGGCCAATCATATAAGATACCAATAGAGTATCAATATATACCGATGGAGTATCATAAAAGATTGATTTACAGTAGTTGGGTGAAATTAAAAAGAAAAAAGTGGGATATTAGGATAAATTTTTAGAGCTATATATGGATCCATTAAAGATAAATGGTTTGAATTGGATTCAATTTGAATAAATAATTTCATAATTAAATTTATTTTGTGTAATTTTCTCAATGTTCTAACTATTTATTATTGACCAAGCATAAAACATCAATCGACAAGTCAGGCTTTTATTTTTTTCAAAATCATGTTAAATAATTAGCACTATCTAGCTATACTTTTATTTTTATTAATGATCGCGTGAAGCGCAGCTAAATTTACTAACTTGAGTATACTCGGTGTCGTTGGAGAGTCGTATGGACCATGGATTTGGCTCTAATTTAGTGTCTGCTAAAAGTAATTAAGAGTAGTATTAATATCTCAATACCTAGCAGCAGTCTAGTACTTAATTCTCCCTTTCACTTTTATCACTTCCCATTAGATTTTTCACGTCTCTTAAAAAATAATAATTTGTATGAATATCCAAAATAATTATTTTTGAAGTAGTGAACAAGTAAAAGTAGTGAAAAGGGAAGCATTTCCCTAACTAATGTAATGGTGCAACCGTGCAAGTGCAAGAAAAGACAATAATCTTTTCCTGATGAGGGTATTCTGGATCTTCACATGGAGTACAAATATGTTCATATTTTGTTTATTGCTTACGTAGTAAGACAATCTTGAATAACAACTTGGTTGTTTATACCAAGATTTTCTTCAATTTGGACTCAATTATAGGGTTTGTGATGTTGTACAATATGATTTTTTTGTGTGTAGGTCCATAGTACTACACACACCACGTTAATGATCAGTTTCCTTTCACTTGTATATACTTTCCGTTATATTATTATATTAGAAAGTGGTGACCATGCACCCAATATTTGATCAACCTCTTTTAAAAGTAATAAAATTTAAACCCTAATTTTATATTTCTAATGCATCAAGAAACAAATTAAGTTGACTGCTAGAGAACTTTAATCTCACTGAACTCCAACTACTTTAATGTTCATATATCTGTTGCGGATTTCTTAAACACTATTAATTATGTAATTGCATTAGATCCCACATTTAGTCCAGGTTTGACTTCCTCACTAATTGAACTAGTGATATATCATCAACGAGGCTAATTATAATAGCTAAACAAGTTGTGGAATGAATATTACTCTCCTGTTCGCTTTTACTTGTCATTATTTCGCTTTTTGAGGGCAACTTGGTTAAACTTCAAAGCTAAATTGAAGTAGCTAAATTTAATATTTGAAATCTAAAATTTAGATGGTTAAAAACTATACAAAAAATGCTATAGGTTGCAATCCTTCTCATATTAATATGATGAAAAAATATATCTTAAAATATTGGTCAAAGTTCGTATTGTTTGATCTCGATAAGTGAAATAGTGACAAGTAAAAGTGAACGGAGGGAGTAAAAGCCATCTTAACATTTTGCCTAGGAAATTGTCTAGCAGTATCACAAACACAATAACATAGAAGCCTGATGGTGACATCCATCACAGAAATTATCCTGACATTTTATGGAGGCATTGAGAAAATCATGAGCTGCTGTTTTTATCCAAATAACTGAATATCACAGCCTGACCCATCAATCGTTTGGGTTTATCCAATATTGCGCGCTTGTGCTATGTCGTTCATGTTTTCAGTGGTGGACTCTTGTATATATGATGTTTACGCTTCAGATGTCCAATCTTATGCGAGAGGGGCTGTTAAATATCCCACATTCATTAAGGGATCGGAGTGTAGCTCCTTATATAGCCTCAGGACAATTTTTACCTTATGATCAACTAAGTTTTGCTTGGATTGAGTTGACCAAACTTACATATTATGTCTTCTGCACTTCCGATGTCCAAAACTGGGCATGATGAGTGTTAAATGTCTGGCTAAGCAAATGTGTCTCTTTATACCGTCTTGTATCTCAAGAGCTATCTATCGATTTCTTCTCATGTTTTATTAATGCTTTAGATGTTCGACCCATAGCATGAGGGGGTGTTAAATGTCCTGCACTAGTTGAAGGGAGTGTCTCTTATAAGATTTTGAATAATTTTTATTTCATGCACTAGCTTTCTGAATTGAGTTTAATCGGATATTTATCATTATGGACCCATGATTATAAATATAATATTTATCTTAATTAAAGTGAAAAAACAATATAGGGTTAGAAGGGGTCATGGTGATGCACCCTAGCAACCAAGCAAGTCATAACCACAGGATACGGCGCATCATATTCGTAAATCAACAAGTTTTAATATCTTGGCCTTACGATAGGGCCACATGTGGCCTTTTATGTCCCTATGTGAACCCCCCATGTGCCCAGCCACCTTCTGCATCGCTGTACCAAACTTCTTCTGTTATGTATTTATATTTATTGAAATTTAAATGAAATATAAAGATTCTACCCCAAGAAAAAAGAAATATAAAGATATGAATTAATATTACATTTACAATAATAGGGGAAAAGAAAATGAAAAACTAAATCTCTGCAACATTTTTTTAACTTCCAAATAACTATCAATCAATCAATGGATTCATGTACAAAATGCTCCAAAAACAGGCAGATCGTGACTCTAGTGGTATGTATTTATTAACTTGAGGTATAAATTTCAAAAACACACTTACATTTTTTTTAATTTCATATTTACATTATCACTTATTAGTTTGAGAAACGTATCTCAATTGTGTGTGGAATACACTCTCTTTTAATTGAAAAAAATCTTACCACATGACATGCTACATAGATAAAATATTTCACTTGACAAAAATTAAATAAACTATTAATATTAGTTAAAAATTAAAGATTAAAGTATTAATATTCTCCTTAAAAAACATTATTGTTTAAAAAATAAAATTTAAAACTTTTTTCTCACCTACTCCACCCCCACCCCAAACAATTCCCGTCCTTTTAAAAAAAAAAATCTCTTTTATAAAATATTAAAAAAAAATCAAACTTCACCCATCCTCCACTTATTCCTAAAACAATTGATATCATTTTTGTTTTTTTAAAATAAATAAAAATCTATCAACCTCCATCTAACCCTCCACTCCCAATTTATTTTTATATTTTTGTTATATATTTTTATTTTTTATAGATATGTACACATATTTTAGAAAGATATTTTTTTCTACTTGTGTACCGAATATAATAGAAATAAAAAAATTATTTTAAAAAAAGCTTGAGACAAGTAAAAAATAATTTTCTAAATATGTGAAAAAAATAAAAATTGAGGATTAGATGGGTAGGATAGAATCTTTTTTTCTTAAAAGAATTAAAATAATATCTAAATAATTATTTTAAGGAGAGAGGGAGGTGGGGAGGAGATGAATTAAGAATTTCATTAAAAAAATTTACAAACGTTTTTTTTAATAAGAAAACAACAAAAACACTGGTTAGTTCGGGGTAGAGGTTTTTTTTAAAAAAAATAATACTTTAATATTTAACGTTAACTAATACCATAATTCATTTATTTTTTTTATCAAGGTGTAATGTTTTGTCTATGTAGAGTTTATTGTGGTATTTTTTTTTAAATAAAAGAGAGTGTAGTACATACATCACGGTGAGAGTAGAATAAAAGAGAGAAGTATTTCTCAAACTAATAAGTGATCGTTAGGTATGAAACTCACGCTCCCATAGTTCAGATATAAAACTAAAAAAAAATAATAGTTCAAATATATTTTAGACACATGAGAATATTATACTATAGTATTCATGATATATTAAATGTTGTTTAAAACAATATTTTGTCATAGTAGCGAAAAGATATCGAGACATATGGCGTTATTATGGAAAGGTTTTACGGTATTATATATACTAAAAGCAAAAGAAAGTTTCTATGGGATACGACAGAGAAGAAGGTTCTGTCACATGATCACACAAAAACACAAGCCACAAGTTGAAGAATTAATTATCAGGGGTAAACAGCAGAAGGAGGGAAATTGTTTCCTTAATTAACATGAATTGCCTTAAAGTTAGAGCTTCAATAGTCAACAAACACAAAGTATGCTGGGATTAACTAACAAAATAGTTGGTAATATGTCCTTCTCTCTGCACACATTGTGGCACCCATCACGGACAACTTACTTGCAAGATTATCTCAGATATTGGTCCACTCAAATTCGGAATGATAATTTAGTTAGTTTCCAATTCTTCAGAGGTTTATCCACTTTGTGACCAAATTTGGAATGACAGTTTACTTAGCTTCCAATTCTTCAGAGATTTCTCCACTGTGTGACCAAATTTGTCACTTTCTTGGGAGGAAGGGAGATGAGAGGGAAATTTTGAACTGTGTTCAACTTTACAGATTGTGACATTCAAAAGGGCATCAATGATGTATTTCACTAGCTAATAAACATGTCTCACTAATACCAATGTTTGCCAAGCCTAAGCACTTGGTATTTGAGATCTGTTAATGCCAAAGTATCACATAACTAAAAGAAGAAAGGCTATTGTGTAAAGTGTAAACTCAGAAATCCATATCCCAGTTTACAGTAAGTCAAACAATATTTCCAATTCATTATTTTGCTTAATATAGTAAAGACAATTACAAATTTCACAAAAGAAAAGAAATAAAATAAAAGTATATATGAATGAATGTGAGTATGCTACTTGTTTAAAATTCACCTGTAACTATTCTTATGGTGAAAATCCCAGTTTGCAGCCAGGTTTTGATTGCTACTCAACTGGAATTTTGGTCTCTAAACAGATGATCATGTGCCAAATAAAATATTAAACTCTTTGCTTTTGTTAGCTGACTTGTTCTCCAATTAAATCCAAGCCAACTATAAGAAAAGTTAAGCCTTGAAACAGCAAGTAATAGAAATGTATGCCCTGTGCAGATAACAGGCTTCTTGCAGCAGCAGTAAGCAAAAGAAAAGCAAGTGCTAATTCCTTCCTGTAGATTTTGTTTGCCTTCTTTTTCTTCGGAACCTCTTCTTCGAGCTCTTTTAGTTTGCCATATAGTTCTAGACCAGATTCAGATATCCTTCTCGAAATTTTCTCTTCATTCATGTTCTTTGATTCCCTCTCAGCAAATGCTAGTAAATCTGATTCAGAAGATCTGCCTGTTTTCTTGGTGACCACCCATTCATAGGCACTGCCCAACTGAAATAGCCCCGAGATCATGGCGTTGAATTTTGTCACGGACATTGTGTTCTCGAATAGGAGGTATGGCATTAGGAAAGGGAAAGACTTTGGAGCCGGAAGGATGTTCAAAATGGACATGACTATAGGGACATAGCAGATCACCCAAGCAGGTAACTGGGCTTCCGGTATGAACATTGTTAGTGGAAGTATGATACAGAACAGTGTGAATGAGTAAAACGGTAATATCAGCTTCCTTAGAAGAAAGAAAAGGAATATCATGTTGGCCTTCTTCCAGACAGAGATCTGCAATGGCAATGCAAATAACGGTTAAACTTACAACTAGCCTGAAATTTGAATGTTTGGGTTTGGAAAGTGGAATTGAGAGTGAAGATAACGGAAAGCAATACTCACCTTGGAAGTCAGGATTGTAGGAAGACATAGCCTGAAGAGCTGCATAGGGCCAGAATGCCAGCGGTGCTGCTGTTTTTTGTAAGCCTCATATGATTCTGGTAACTCACAAAGCGCCCTTACATCGTTAACAAAGATAAATTTCCAACCACACAAGTGTGCTCTGACCGCGATATCCATGTCTTCAACAGTTGTCCGCTCCAACCATCCACCAGACTCCTCCAAAGCCTTAATTCTCCAAACACCAGCTGTTCCATTGAATCCAAAGAAATTGAGATAGTGACCATTCACTTGCTGCTCCACCTCAAAATGGAAGCACAAGTTAATGTTCTGAAGCCTAGTAAGTAAGTTCTCATCCTGATTAACAAAGGTCCAGCGTGCTTGAACAAGTCCAACATCAGGGTTTCCCTACATTACAGAAATTGAAAAGAAACTATTCAGCCTCATAAAAAGATTAGCAATTGGCTATTCAAATTTAGTAACTGAATTAGTTTGTTACCTTAAAATGAGGTACAGTGAGTTTAAGGAAATCAGGATTTGGTTGGAAATCAGCATCAAAAATTGCAACAAACTCATAGTCCTGAACGTAGTCACAAGTCATTGCAGATTTAAGATTGCCAGCTTTGTAACCGGTTCGGATGAACCGATGTCTGTAGATAATGTTGACCCCTTTCTCATTCCAGGATAAACATTCATTCTTGATCATTTGCTGCAGGACTTCATCATCTGAATCATCCAATACTTGTACCAAGAATCGGTCTTTTGGCCAATCCAGCTGACAAACAGCACCAATTGATTGTGCAAAAACCTTTTGAGTTCAAGAAAAGTGGATAGTCAGATTAAATCTACAAATTCACCAAAACCATTATTGGAAAAATGAAAAGTGTAGTTCAAATGGATGCAAAAAAGGGAAACTTGAACTTTTGTGAGTGGAAGTCCCCAAACCCCCAAAATTGGCATGAGACCGTATTTGGTAACTTGAAAATATTTGAAAATCAGATCAAAGTTCATGTGCAAACAGATATTTGAAGATAAATATTCAAAATCTATAGCAATCGTGAGGTAAGATAGGAAATATTCCAAGTTGTATTACCTCTTTCTCATTGCACATAGGAATCTGCACAAGAACCATAGGGAAATAGGATCCACCCTCAAGATCAGATGCATCTTCATTGATAATTGGCTTGATCTTCCTGAATTTCATCCAGAAACATCCAAGACAAAGAACAAGTCGATCCACGGATTGAATGAGGAAAAGCACAATACAAAATGTAGTGAGTTTGGAGAGGGAAGGAGCAATATAATCAGCTCTAAATGAAATCCAAGCCATATAAGTCCATTGCAAAATGCTTTGCACTTCCCAAGGATTCACCAGATTTAATTCCCACTGATTGAAATAAGCAAAGATTTCAATAAACAAAGCCACCACTGATATAGCAAGAAAAATTCTAATAAATCTGTACAACTTCCCCCTGTATTTTGGCTCTTCATCTCTCTCATCTGATAAAGCAATACGTTTCTTAACAGAGGCAAAAGTTTTTGGAATGTAGCCAAGTGTCCTTTGGGCTTTGAGTAAAAGTACTTTAGTAAATCTTTTGGGATTAGCAGCCTTGTTTTTATCCCTAAAAGCTGGTGAATCCAAATCATTGACTTCAACTAATGAAATGCTTTTTGGATTCTCCATGGTGACCACTACAGAGCTTGGTGCCATTATTAATGGTCTCTGAAAAAACAAAGGCAACAAAACCCAGATGAGGAATTTGAAGAAAATGGCAATAAATGAGTGTTGAAAACTCAATAATGTGCTATGTCATTTGGACAGTGACACAGAGAGAGCACAATTTTTGATGTGGGAAATGTAGATCTTGGACAGAAAAGAGAAGCACCCCTTTCTCTTAAATGTTTTTGACGTCAAAAGAGATGGAGAATATGCTTGCGAAGAAGTAGCAGAAGAAATAAAAGAAAGAGAGAAGAGGTGTCAGTGGAGACTGCTATGGCACATGGAAGCTTCGGCTCTAATTTAATGGTAGCTAATAAGTAATTAGCAGTAATAGTGTAGTAGTTGCTGTTTGTTCAAAGGTAAAATCAGACGGGTCAAAAATGGGAAAGCATGGACACAGATTAGTAGGTTCAAGGAAGGAAGACAATTTTCACGTTTATATAGGAATAATTAAATTTTGTCATGTTCGTTTCATAATTAAGTTAATATGAAAGGGAGAAATAGTAATGATGTGAGAAAGAAGGGGAGAGGGGGTCAGCAGATTCCTGTGGCCTGTCAATCAACAAAAAAACAGAACCAGTTTGCAAATGAAAAATGACAGCCAATTACAGCCAAAATGCACAATCTTAAATATTCAACTCATCAATCCCCTCAAGGCTCTACCCCGCGGTTTCTCCATGACGTACAAAATCTCCAACTTCTAAAATGGTCCTTCAAATATTTATTACAATAACTTTAGTCCTTAACATTATCAAAACTGAACACATCTCATCTTGGTTAGATTTAAAACACATAGCTGAAACTATTTTTGACGAAATTCGATCGTGAGAAGTAAGTGGATTGTTTAAACTGCATAAACCATTGGAAAGTTTTTTTTTTTTCGAATTCATTTTCCCCAATTCTTTAATACTTCTACTCATGAGAGTATAAGTAAATGAATAATGGATTCAACTGCCTTGAATATAATTTTTTCTAAGTTACAAAATATATAATTGGGAAAAGGAATACAAGGAAAGTATGTCCTGATGATTTTTTTTCAATTTAGGCGAGTCGCGTGTCGCTCACAAGGCAATTATGTTAAAAATATATATCTTCATGTGTTTTAAGTATAACAATGATTAGTCTATTTTTTTTAGAAAAATATTGAAAACATTCCTGAGCTTCGTTCAAATTATTAATTTCATCTCCGAACTATAAATAAACTTAAAAACACCCCTATACACCCCCTGATCTTACAACATGAGTGAAATACACCCCTAAATTCTCGTTAAGCTTAGAGTGTTTTTAACACTTCTCTGACTTTTTATTTAGATTTAGAAAACCACTTTCTATTTCATGTGACGGATCAGGACAGCTCGGAGTGTATTTAACTTCAGTTAGTTAAGTAGAAGACGTAAGACTGCGTTGTGGTCGGACTCTTCCCCAAACCCTGTGCATAGCGAGAGCTTTAGTGCACCAGACTTGTCCTTTAGTTAAGTAGAAGATATTTTTAAATTATCATCGAAGATGAAACTAATAATTTACGTCAAATTCATGTTTCTAATACTTCTCTTTTTGTTTTAAAAATAATAATAAAGAACTGAAAATTGCTCTACTGCATATTTGAAGGACTGTTTTAGACGAACTCAAAACATAAGAGACTGTGTCAACATTTTGTACGTCACAATACTTCATGGAAAAGAATATAGTTTTGATGATCTGTAAATTAGCGTGGCTTTTTCCGCAGATTAGGATCGTTAAACATGATTTTTTAGTCCTCTAAATTTTCCCCCCTTTTTTGGTTGTAATATAAAGAAAAAGAAACCGCGCCTACCGCCTCCCTCAAGTCAATCTCTCCATGTTAGTATTATAGTTGTCAATTATCATCAACTATTCCCCTTGTTTCAAATTATAAATTATCTGATGTAAATTATTTATTATTTTAAAAGTTTAAATCAAATTAATTTTTTCATAGAAATTAGTTTGAAGATTATAAATATCTTAATAAAATAAATATTAAATAAAAGAGAATTTTATCTCAAAATATAAATAAAAATAAAATAATTTTATTAAATATTATTTTAAGAAAATATGCAAAAGAGAAATACCATAAATAATTTAAAATAGAAATAATAGTCAACATTCAACAATTTGTTTGGTGTATTTCACTCTGTAGACTGTATTGTGTAGTCTATCATTACACGACAACTCTTAAGTAGTGATTAACATTATTTCATTAATTTGAAATTAATTTTTCTCTATAATAGCTAAACTCCAGATAAGATGAAATGGTGTTCTATAAATCACAAGGTAAAATATTAATCTGTAACATGTATTTACACTAGTGAGATGAAAACACATAATTCTAATGAAACCATATTAAATTACATGTACAAAAGATTTGTTTTGCATTCATTCATTTGGTGAAAAATAGATAAATTTGATTAAAGTCTTTTTTATTCAACGAACATCATATTTGATTTTACTTTTTGAAATTAGTTTATACAGTATCATTCTCAAAGTAAGGAGATGTTTAAATTAGTTTATTTTTAAGTGTATTTGGTTTTTAAGTATTATCCCCATTTTTTTAAAAATGACGTAATTTGATTTCACACGAAATTTAAGAAAAGAAATAAGACTTTTCAGTCGTGTGATTCTAAATTACATTACCTTTAATCTTGTGGTTTTCAACATGTCACGTAGAAAGTTAAAATTAAAGTTTTGTCACAAAAAAAAATGAATCATTCTTTTAAAAATAGACCAAAAAAAAAAGTCGATCATTCTTTTTGAAATCGAGAGAGTAATAATTTTTCTTAGTTTTAGAGATTTTTGGAAAAGTTTAAAAGTGCTTTTAAGCATATATGTTTAGGTCAGAAAAGTTTAAAAATAAGTAAATAAGTAAAAAAGTAAAAAATATGGTATCTCCAACTTTTACTTTTTACTTATAAATTGTTTTTTATAAGTTTATTCAAATGGACACTCAATTATTTTTTCTCCTACTATCTTTTATCTTTTTAGATTAAAATTCTTAATCTTATACTTGAAAGTGAGAAATATTTATTATCCAAATAACTCCATTTTATCTTTAAATAATTTTCTGGTTAGAGTAAAAAAAAAAAAGAAGAAGTTTTATATTTTAACAATAACCAAGAACTCGTACAAAACGTGATGGTTGACTTTCAACCTGGTGATGGTGCAAATACTTGTTACTAGGTGAAAGAAAAAAAAACTATTATTATTAGTGGAGTATTTATTACTATTAGTTCTCCATATTCAATAAAGCCATTAAAAATGGCACTTTATTTTATTTAATGTAATATAAATTACAAGTGTCAGTGTAGTTTCCCATGTTTTATTTCTGACATGCGTGATGAAAATATTTGCTTTTTTATCTTCTGGCCTTTCAAATCCGTACAATTCACAAATGATTGAGGAATACTTTAATGTAAAATTAACATGGGCTCACTATTTACCCTCATTAATAGGTTAAAAAGTTCGTTAATCCTAAGTACGTACTTACAAAATAGAAGAATTTGCATGTTAGGTGAGTCAACGAAACTAAAATTTACTTTTAATGATCATTGAGCAATTCATATAAATCAAAATTGGAATTTACCCTTTTGTGAATTGTGACTTGTTGTCATTTGGATGTCCCAAAAAATGACATGACCCCTCATAGATAATACAATATCCCTACTATGCCAACAGTGTCAAATAGCATAGCTTATTGTTAAAAACTGAGACCATTTTCATCAGGAATCAATGAGAAATTATTTATGCTATAAAATATGATTTTTTTCACGTTCATTAAAAATACTATTAATTTTGGTTTTCTCATCAATATATATGTGAAAATAGCTTTTAGTGAAAAAAATACTACTTCCTCGTTTAAAAAAGAATAAACTACTTTCCTTTTTGGAATATTTGAAAAAGAATGATTCATATTTTTTTTTGACAAAATTTTAATTTCAACTTTTCACGTGACATGTTTAATTTAGGACTCTACAAGATTGAAAAGTCTTTCTTATTTTCTTAAACTTCGTGCCAAGTCAAATCAAGTCATTCTTTTTTAAGCTTTGCGAATTAGTGACTCTGCACCTGTAATGTTTTCCGATATTTTTTTTCTCTTTAAATTCGAGCAATATTATGAGTTGATAGTTGGAACAAACTTTAATCCACCACCCAAAGGGCAAAAATAAATAGGAGTTTTAACTTTTGTATATTGACAGTGAAGAAAAAAGCCCATGTTATCATCTTAAAGATAATTATTGATGATGATTCATATAAAGAGTGAAATTATAACTCAAAAGTAAGACATATAAATGAGTTTGAATTGGTTGTACATGAGTTTTGGATTTTAATCATTTTAAATTACTGTGCAAGTGCAAGGAAAGACAAGCTAAGGATCTTTTTCCCAATGAGTGTATTCTGGATTTTCCCATGAAGGAGTGCAAATGTGTTCATATTTGTTGATTGCTTACGCAGTGAAGACAACCTTTAATAACAAATTGTTTCTTTATTAGATTTCTTCAATCTGGATTCAATTATACAATTTGTGATGTTACCCCATATGTTTCCTCTTTTTATTTTATTTTATTATTTGTGTAGGTCCATAGTCCACACACCCCACGTTAACCCGTTTCCTTTCACTTTCCATTAAATTATAAGATATGGTGACTATGCACCCAATATTTCATCAACCTGTCTACAAACAATTAATCAAATTAAAACCCTAGCAAGTTTAGCATAAAATCCTTCTCATGCATCTAAAAACAAATTAAGTTGACTCTTGGACCTTTAATCACACACTATTTAGTTTCAACACTCTAATATTTTAAACACTCAATTAATTATGTAAATTGCATCAGATCCCAGATTTAATCCAGGTTTGACTTCCTAATTGTACTGATTAGTGAGTTATGAGCATCAAACAATTGCTGGTAAATGAATATTAAAATCCATTGTAGTAATTTAATTTGTTGCCCTAGGAAATTGGATAATAGGTCACAAACACAGTAACAAACAGCTTGATGGTGACACCCATCACAGAAATCCTGGCATTTATATGGAAGCATTGAGAAAATCATGAGCGTCTGTTTCTTTTTTTATCCAAATAACTGAATATCACTGCCTGACCCATCAATTGCTTTAATTTGGTTTTTTCTAGTAATAGTACTATGTATGTATGTGCTCATGTTATCTTGTCCATACTTCTAAATGCTGGACCTTCATGTATGTTGTCTACGTTTCAAATGTTCAATCATAGGCATAGAGTCGTGTAAATTAAACGTTAATGTATCTCATTAGGTGACTTTAGGGCAATTTTCACTTCATATCGGCCTAACTTTTTAGAAATAGTTCAACCAAATGTGTATATATTTCTTCTCATACAATATTGTTCCTGCTTAAAATATCCAAGTGAAGGAGTACTATTAAATCATTTAATATTAAATCACTTAAATGTCCCACATTCATTGAGGAGTGTGTTCCTTATACTATCTTGGATAACTTTCACCTTATGAAATAAATTTTGAAATTAAATTCTACTAAATATTTCTTTCTTCTTATGTTATATTGTCTATCCTTTAGATGTTCAACTTTAGACATAGAAGAATGTTAAATGCTCCTCCTATTGTGTCGCTTTATATGATTTTGGACAATTCTTATCTCACGACCTAGCTTTTTGAATTGAGTTCGACCCAATCTCTTAACATTATCGACCCATGATTCAAAATGTTGATGCACCCTAGCAACCAAGCATTGGATCAGAAACCTAATCCAACAAGCCCAAGTCGTAACCGAAGGCTTACGACAGGGCCACATGTGGCCTTTTTATGTCCCTATGTGAACCCCCCATGTGCCCAGCCACCCTGTGCATTGCTGTATCAATTTTATTTTTTTTTGGCCTTTAATATTGTAGACAATGATATTCAAAAGAATGAATAAATATTACATTTACAATAAAAAAAAAAAAATAAAGAGGAGGAGGAGGGAATTAATTATTATGTATTTAACCAGCTAATTAATGAAAACATGTACCATTAATAACCCATGTTCCCACTGCATTTTGTCCAAACCTGAACACTTGAATTACAGATGTGCTAATGTCAAAGTATCACTTAACTATTAGTAATCTGTTTCCACTAATTAAATCAAACTCAAATAACTTTATTAAATAATATGCTACACTACAAATACTGACAGTCACTTCTAACCTACCATCCAGAATATTGTAGCCGCATATTCTCTCAATCAACAATTTCAACTAAACACTTTCAAATTTTGGATTTTTAAGGCATAAAACTTACAAGTGAGAGCTTATTTTTTTAACTGCATGAAAATCATAAACAGGAAGGGATCTATGTCTAAGTAATTACACGACAAAGTTGTGTTTCTACGGACAGACCTCTCTATAGCAGTAATTCTGAATTATAACAGACAAATGTTCTTTGGATCCTATTTTTCATATCATATAGTACATAAATCAGACCTCTTTATATGTTTTTTATAACAACATTTTCACCATTGCAATCAATAACAAATAATGTCGTTATAGAAAAGTATGATTGTACTACATGCTAAAAGAAAAGGAAGCTTCCATGCTGGGATATACACTAAACAGAGAAGATGTTTCTATCACAGACAAAATAATCCAAACAGCAAGTTGAAGAAGTATCAAGGGTAGACAGCAGAAGAAGGCAAATTGTTTCCTTAACATGGATTGACATAAAGTTAGAGCTTCAATTGTAAACAAACAAGAACGTGAGTATGCTGGGATGAACTAACGAAATTTCAATTCGACGCCGAGTAGGTGACATGTCCTTCTCCATGCTCACATTGTGGCACCCATCATGCCAACTTACTGCAAAATGACATCAAATATCAAGATCACAAGTTATCGAAAAAAAAAATTGGACCACTCCAATTTGGGATGATAGTTTAGTCAGCTTGATCCAATTCTACAGAGGTTTCCCTTGCCTATGTTACTATGTCACTAAATTTGGTTAACTTGTCACTTTTCTTCTTTGGGCCGGGGAAAGAGGGAACGACAGGGAAGACATCACATTTTTTTCCTAATAGTTATCCTTGTGATAGTCCATGTTAGACAAAAAATGTTTGGATTATATATGTATGTTTTCTACTACATCTTGTGAGGATATTGAGAAAGGACAACGGGGCATTTTAAAGGCACCAAACTTCCAGGACCTTTGTTTATGATGAACAAATAAGATTCAATTTTAAGACCACTTCATGTAGTTTCTGCAGAAACAAAATATATATACAAAAATTATACTTGTTTGAGACCATTTTTTTCTGAAGTCAACATCATCAATACAATGCAACGTGTGTTTAAAAGTCTCTGGATTATTGAGATAATTCTGAGACATGCAAGATACAATGTTGATAAAATGAAACAATGTAACATGTCCACTTTAAAAAGATTATATAAAGCATGTTACTAAACTAACTTTTCAAGTTGAATCTACAGATCAAATCTTTTCATGGAACTTAATTGTTATTTTCCTCAGATATTGACAGAAAGCTAGAGCACTATGATTCTCTACTATATCTAACCTCTCTCCAGTTTTCTTTCACTAGAAATTGTGACGAAAAAGAAACGCTAATTACACTTATATATGTATAAGATTCATGTCCAATAAGTACCAATAACCAAACCATTCACTCTGTTTAAAAGAGACCATGCCATAATTTCAACAGTGTGACAATCTCACAAGTTTGGCCCAATAACATACAAAACCAATTTAAAATAGCTCATCATTTTAAATTTTATAAAAAATGCTCATGCTCGGCATGAAGAGATTGTCAATACCATAAGTAAAGATTATATTAAATAATAGTTAGTTATTACTATTGTTGACTAACGAATCTTTTATAAAATTATGTATATTTGAAAATTTGTGAATGCAAACATTTACTCATAAAAAGGAACACACAGATATGTGATGTCTTAGATATTCCAACATCTTGTTCATGAACTATGGTTTGTTCATTTAGTGAGATTATATAAAAATGAAGAACATTTTAATAGTTTTCTTTAACTTGTGAGATTTTCACGAATCACGTTCGAAAAGAAATTACATAAAAAATTCAAATCGTATGCCCAAAATAAACTTTAGCTTTAAATCACGAATTATAACACGTCCAAACGGGCCTAATAGAAACTTGATTATGCTATTTTGGGCCTCTACAAGCATAGAATTTGATGGACCCAATTAACACCAGCTAATATGCAGAACCAGAAGTGGAAAGAGAGCCGCTCAAACTTCATCTTGTTTTTATCTTTCGTTTATTATCTTACTAGTTACGAAGATCCCGTGCAATGCACGGGCTCAATAGTTTTTCATAATTTTATTTTTTTAATGATATAATTAAATATTATTAAATTTGTTTGAGATATTAAAATAATTATTTAATTTTATTTTTTCACTTTAAAGAGAAATTTGACGGTGCTCATGGAAGTCAAAATTCGCAAAGGAGTGTGTAACAACTCACCCACCGAATCAACTAGTCCCAAAAATAAATAGCGCTTAAGCACACGACCTACACCCGGCCAGTCCACAAAATATTTTTATAAACCCCACATAATATATGAGAGAAAGCAAATGACTCAAGCAGATAGTTGACAAAGATCGAGGTGCCCTGTTTAGGACCTAACTCCCTCCTTTTATATAAGAGAATACATAACATGGAAAAGGGTCATGTTTTATACTCTACCATTGAAAAATATTTAATATTATGATAATATAGTTATGTTATCAGTCCATATATATTCCCGATATTATAAAAGTGGCTAAAACTAGTCCAAATTCAATTAACCCCATTCATTTTAATTAGCCGCCTGACACACCAACCCTTCGTCTTCCTCTAATATTGATACATTATAAAATGATATGCAAGTTACAACCATCCAAATAAGCTGTTAAGGAGGACCAAAATTAAAAGCATAACTAATTAGTCCTGGTCTAACTTTTATAAGACTTACTCCCTCTGTCCATCTTTACTTATTCACTATATTATTTTAGGAAGTCCAACAATCTTCGTCTATTTTACAAAATCAATAGATAATTTTATACTTGGTTCCTGATTTACCTTTATCATTAATTATAGCCATTTCTCGATTATATTTTTCAAAACATTATATTTATTATATTCAAAGAGTGATTTTATAAAATTATCCGTATCATTTACTACTTCTTAATCCTCTTGCCAAATCAATAGTAAACAAGTAAATATGGACGAAGGGAGTAAGAAATAAGGCTGGCCAAGAATAAATGGTCCAAGTGGGGAGTACTGTCATGAGTAATAAAGGTACATATAATATGAAAGTGAAACATGGATAAGTATTTTGGTTTCCGAACTTTCAAATGTGTATAAAATAAAGTCGATCAGGATAAATTTGAACCTTTATTTTTTTATACTAAGTGTAAAATGTAAATCATATATATACATTTATGTCATAATCAGTTCCTTTAAAAGAAGACTTAATTATTCACGTAGCTACTATGTGAATATGATAACTCATTGCCTACTTTATAACTTTAAAGTGAACACTGAATGGTTGTTGTTTGCGACAAATTATTTTAAAGTGATATAAAATAAATTGCAATTGTTAATAAAATATGAAGAAATATAATTTTATTCATAAATAATGTGGGTACAAATTTGTTCTTCTCCGTGATTCGAAGACCGTTAGTGATACATTTCTTGAACTAAAATGATTTGAACTTGATTTCCATTTCAAAACGGGTGCCCATGCACTCCACTTCATCGGTTCGAGTGTAATTATTTGCTTTACTTGTCTGGACAAAAACTAAAGATACCAACCCAAAAAAAAAAAAACAAAAAAAAACCAAAGTTTGCTTTACTCATTGTTTGTACAAATTTGAACAAATGGCCACTGCCCACAAATTAAAGAGCTGCCCGTTAGGGCACTATCTTTATGTATGTATAGATTATCAGCAAATTATAACAATATCATGTAAAGTAAGTGGAAATTAAGTTGCCAATCATTGTTTTTGTTTGCTTATTCTTTTTTCTGGTGCTTGCTTATCTTCGTTTACTGTTTTTAACGCTTAATACAATCATGAACGTCCCTTAAATTCATCAATAAATTTTATCTAGATATTCAAATTATATACGGTAAGTTCTAATTGAATACTTAACTCTTGATAAAATATTTTAGTTAGATACATAAAACTTTTTCAAAATTTAAACAGAAATTATCTAATAAAAATATTTTATTATAATGTGCTCAGGGGCTTAATTAAAATAAAGTTACTCCCAAGTTACACGGATGCTCAATTATTAATGTTTTTTTTTTTTTAAAACAAACTTTACAAGTGCGTCTTTTTGTTAGTACATGTTGTCACTTTATCCCTCTTTGGCTGAATCTTTACTACTAGGAGTATTATAATTCCAAAACTTTTTTCAATAGATTATCGTGACTGAACTTTAAATCCTATCAGTATGTAAGAGTCACTAAGAAATAGTAGAAGCATTATATGTATATTCCTTCTCTCATAAGAAAACATTATAATATATCATAATATAAATAACTCCCAATCCTAAATACAAAACATGTAGCACTAGTACAAAATTAGCAAAGATGTTTGCTACAGCACCCCGTTCTCTGTACAGGATCTTCCCTAAAGAACTTACAAAACATCCTACAAATCCACCAACAATTACAGGGTATTTAGTACAAACTGATGAAGAATCAGAAGAAATGGATACTTTTTGCT
Source organism: Solanum aculeatissimum (assembly GCA_038996855.1). Classification (NCBI taxonomy): domain Eukaryota; kingdom Viridiplantae; phylum Streptophyta; class Magnoliopsida; order Solanales; family Solanaceae; genus Solanum; species Solanum aculeatissimum. Next base: position 26,265 of record JBCEWC010001080.1, read on the forward strand.
GGGGCATTTGCAAGCACAGCAGTATCACTAAGCTCCCATTTCCTCAAGACAGAATCTTGAAAGTTGTTCATAATCCAGAGTTTGGTGAACCTAGTGTTCATAAAGTTTGGTTCCTTCCTGTTCTTGATCAACCAATAGCATCTAGCCGGTACTATGTTATCAAAGCCAAAGGCAGACATAAAGGGTACGTACCTTATTTACGCGAATCCTATACCAAGATCTTCAGATTTAATTAAGTTATATGTACTTATCATGTAAAAAAAATTCTAACTATAGTGAGCTTGCCTTTTGAGTAGTACTTATCATGTTATCGTGAGACTATGGTTAGGCCGACTACTATAAGTCATAGTTCTTCTAATTTAACATGTGATAAAGTTACTCATTTCAATCAAATTATCAACTAGTAATACTTGTAACAACGTAGAAGTTTATATGTAGTTATCTTATAAATGGCTGGTTAATTGTTTATTTTGATGAATTCATGTAGGAGGGCCTATACATCTTGGAAAGAAGCAGATATGGATAGTTGTTGCTTTGACAATTCGATGAACGATTTAAATCCAAAGCCTTTTAATCACAAAGATCCATATCAACAATTCGAGATTTGTCCATATGATCTTGGTGGTTTCTATGCAAAATCTGTAGCCTACGATGGTGTTCCTCCGAAATTCCTCAGGAAAAAAGGGTGGCACGTTAATAGTATTCATTCACTTAAAGTCGATTTGAAAGAAGCTCAAGGCCTCCAATTATCCTCTCAACCATCAGATTCAGATACTCCTGAATTAAACATCCAAGCATCTTCCAAACGTTCAGTTCCAGTAATTCTTGGCAAATGGTATAGTCCATGTGTGTTAGTAAAAGAGGGGAAAACTAGAACTAAAGAACAAATGAATAAATCATTGTTCTATGAAGTGACACTTAAGTGTTGGTGGGAGCAAATATTTTCTTGTGAGAATGTAACTAGAAGGAACAGAGCACCTGTAGAGGTCGACACGCGTGTGAGGAAGTTGTTAACTTTGATAAGTGGGACGGAAGCTGTAAAAGATGAAGAAGGAAGTGGAGCGTTTGTTTGGTTTAGAGTGAAAGAGGAATATAGAAATAAATGTATAGTGGAGAAAGTTGGTTTGCATAGTTCTGTTATTGAGAAAATGAGATGGATACAAGAAAGAAGGGGATGGTTTGATGGAGAAGAAAGGGATGTAAGAGTGGAAGGTGTAGAAGAAATAGAAAGTGAGAATGGGTATTGGAGAAAGTTTAGTTGTTATGTTTTGGTAGAGAGCTTTGTGTTTAGGAGAATGGATGGGAGTTTGTTAATCAACTTCAATTTCAAGAACACTCACAAAATTGTGTGTCAATGGGAATGAGGATATCAAAAAAGATGCACTAAGCTTTCGTTATGCGGCCGCCCGATGATATCTGCAAGAAATTAAAAATGTTGAATTTGTACATGTTAATGTATTGCTGGGTTCCACTTCTATATGTATAGACTTCTGTTTGTAAATCTTCTACACACTGTTGTCTCTGCTTAAGATGAGTTAATAACAACTACAGTTATAATGTAATTCAGTTTTTTTTTCGTTTCAAATTACTTTTTTTATTGTGTTATTGTTTGTGCACAATATATGCTTTTTATAACAAGTTAACAAAATTGAGGATTACCCGACTCCTGAGATCATATATATTTAATTTTCTCAATTATTGTGGAACACCGTATTTGAATATGTAGAATATCTAGAACGTAATATAGAGGCAAGGTCGTTAGTATGAGTTCAATAAAATTCAGAAACTTCGGTCCAAATTCTATATTTGAATTAAAAATTCACTTAATATGTAAAAACAACTTATTAAAGAATCTCTATACTATTTTTTTCCTAGAATCCGGAACGAATAAATTCAAAATTCTAATCCGACTAAGGTCTAATATCGAATAATTAAAGATCTAACATATAATATATTTTAATATTAAAATTAAATAGATTAAAAAAAATTATAAATAAATAAATTAAATGAGAAGGTATGCCTAATATTGAAAATTTTGGGAAGTTAATGTTGTAAATAAAAAATAGTTGGAAATTTCTGTACCCCGTGAAACGTGAAATAGAAGTCGGGTCAGACCCGAAAGTTCTTTCAGGCTCCAATAAAAAGGAATATAAAAAACCGCATGGGGCAAGTGGGAATTCAAAATTTCCCCCTTTCCCGGCAAAGGAATTACAGCATTAAGCAGAGCTTCCATAGAAGAAGAAGACGCAAATCCACAGCATACCAAACGTAAACACCTTCAGGTTTAGCCTATCTTATTGTGAGATTACATCCATTTGCTTTAATATAGACTTTTATTTCATAATATCCATTTTTCCTGTTTTATCAGTTGATATCATGATTCCGGGAGGTTTAATCTCATCAAATTGTATCTAAATCTGGCGCAATTATGTCGATTTATGAAGCATTCCACTAATTTAATACGCTTTTTGCATATGGAACTCAACCATTAACCAGAATCCTTGCCATTTTTTTTCCTTACAATTGTTTGCTCGACTCCTTCTGCGGATAAAGAGGAATATTATGGTAGGTTGAGGAGCAATTTAAAATGGTCCAATCATGTTAACAGAACTTAGTATAGTGGAATTGGCACAGAGAATTCATGTAGCTGTAGCTGATCTAACTATTTGTGATTGACGCGCAGTTGATTTACTTATAGTTTTCTCGGTAGATTAATCTCTGTTTTACCTCATGCTAGTCGCTGTGGTGGATCATGTGAAATCCTTTAGCCAGAAAAAACCCAGTTTTCTTCGTTTCAAAGCCGTAATGCCAGTCAGATATGCCATGTTTCTGCTGCCCAATTTTCAATACTAATAATTCCACTATTTAGAGTAACTAATCCACTCAATCACTCCAAAGAACCATCAGTTAATTGTTTTCATGAGAAAGAATAAGGATTATGTCCCTTGGACGGATTCAACTTTATTAAAAGAGGTTTACTCATTTTTCTTAAACATCTTTGTTTCTCTTTATTATATTTATATTATACTTCCTCTTGAATGTAAATGAAGCTTTGATGCTTAGCTGTTGAAATTTATTTCACTTGATGTTTTACCTCTCAAAATCCTTGTCATACACATCAATGAGAAAGGTTCTCAATTGCCCTTTGTGCAAAGCTAGTTTCATTGCCAATTCCCTACTTGTCAAATGATATACTCTCAAACTATTCCCAAAAAAATGGTCAAGGGACATATGTGTACTTTCTCATTGGAGTCCTAATGTAGTTATGTAAGCTCATTGAATTGATGCACTTCATAATGTATCGTCGATACTAGTGGAGGTAGTTATATAAGCTTATTGAGTTGGTGTGTTTCATAATGTAATGTAGATACTATTAGAGGTGCCTCTGATAACCAACTTTCCGATTTGAGAATCATCAAGGTTCCCTTATAATGTAAGTCTACTGGCAGTATGAGCTTTAAACATATTTTCATTCTAAGGTTCCTCTCCTCACACTGTTTAACATAGTGAGTAGTAGAAGTACTTCTGATAGCCAACTTAAACCTATTGTCCTTGCATTGGGCATTTTACAAAAACCAAAATTGGAGATGGTTTAATATTTATTGGCAAAAGCTTTTATAACAGTTATGGGGGTGTGGCGTAGGCCAGAGGAGCAGGTTCAAAACATTTCAAAAATATATCAACATTCTCCCTGAATGTCAAGTTCACACTTAAGACTTACGAGTTCTGTGCCAAGTCATTTTCTATCCTACGCCTAATTGGCCGTCTTAAGTGAACTGCTTCATGCTAAAAAGAACTGGTGAAGTACATCTAATGTGCTCTTTGTGGATTGAGGCTTGGTTGTATTTAGCAAATCGTCTTTTAAATTCACTCCCATATTCAACAGCAAATGAGGAAGATCATATATTAATCTGTGTCTGTGCCTTATTTGTTTTCACATGCTGTTCAGATGATTTCTCTCATTTACTAATGCTTTCTTAAAATAGAAGATTGTGCACTTCCTGAGCACCCCTGATTTAGAAAAAAGAAGGTGCTTCAGTCTGTCTTATAATTATGTATGTATTGAGCTCTACATTTGATATTTTGGTTTGTGTAGCCATCAATATACACCAGTTTGTTGTCAATGTTCTCTCGGGGAACCGAGGAATTATTGGTCAAATGCAATCTCTGCCAGACTCTCTGTGCTCATTCCTATTGTCTAGATCCCCCTTTGCTTCCATGGACGTGCATTTGATGCAGGAGTCTACAAATTCTTTTCCATCCTAGATGTGATTAGCATTCTTGGTGGACTAATTAATCAGGTAATGTGGCTATTACCTTATTGTCATGTCTATCATCATGTTTCCCCACAATAAATGCACACCCTGGGGCATGTAAATAGGACTTATGGGCATCTTTATCAAGTAGTTTTTGCCTCTTTGGCACGAAGCTTGCAACAAGGGTAATAGCTACTATAGATTCATCATATAGTTCCGACGTGTTCTCACAACGTTCGATAGTAATATAAAGCTATGCAGAGGCAAGTGAATTTGTTTTCCTCTCTCCAGTTTCATCTTTGTTCATTTATTTTTTGTAATATTCATCCCTAGGAATTTGAAAAACTTATTTCTTAATTTTGTGTGTTATTGACTAGATATTTTATTTTTTCAAAGGCCTTTAAGATATTGAGTACTCATTACTGAAATGTCTACCTTGGAATTTTTCAGATTTTTGCTCGATCAAAAGCTTTTCTAGAAATATGCATAAGGATAATATACACTACTTCTCTTCGTTTAAAAAAATGACTTAGTTCGACTTCGCACAAAGTTTTAAAAAATAAAAAAAACTTTTCAATCTTGTAGTTTTAAATTAAAGTCATGTCACATGTACTAAAATGTCTTTTAATCTTATAGTCTTTAACATACCTCATGAAAAGTTGAAACTACAATATTGCCAAAAAAAGAAATAAATCATTCTTGTTGAAATGAAAAGAGTATAATCATCTTTACTTGTCCAATATATTAAAATAGTTATTCAACTTTATTGGTTCAGTTTGAAAAACTAGAGTCCAGAGATAATTTACCATTTTGAGTCTATATAACCCTTGCTATTAAATACTACTACTATTTATTTTTCAATATTTAGATAACTTTAATTAATAGAAGTGATATAGTAAAATTACTCCTCTATTTATTATTTTTAAAGGGTGTGATAAGTCAGCATAGACAAATAAATAAGAGAGGAAGGATTATGAGTTTAAAAATGATTAGAAAAGATGATAAGAATTATGGGAGAAAATTAAAATAAAGAAAGGGCGTCAACCTCATGGGAAAATATATTGTTACTTACAAATCCTATGTAGCTAATAAAACCCTGAAGAGCAATTGATGTTACAAACAAAATGGTTTCATAATTGACAAGTTCAATACTTCATGTTGATAACGATAGCTCTACCAGCTAATTCTTTAACGACTTAATCCTTTTTTAATTTTTCTTCTTTTCTTGGCTAATAGTTTTCAGTTAGGTTGCTATAACGTTTCAACATACTGTTTCTATCGAAATCAATACAAGCCGCTGGGGAGATCCAAAAATCTGAACTTGCTTGCAGTTGCAGATGACAGTTGAATGTGAGACATGGAGCTGCATTAGCAGTGGAAAATGACATGACTTAAGTCAGGCAAATGCGTTCATCTAACCTAATTTCAGAACTGCACGGTATGTTAATATTCCCTCCGTCCTATTTTATTGTCATGATTAAGTTTGATACAATCCTTACCCAAAAAAATAATTATAAGTGTTGTTTGATTAATATATTCCTTATTAATAATTAAATTTTTATCTATATATTGTCTCTTAGTTCTAGAATAATAATTGATGCTAAGAAAAAAATTTAAAAAAAAGATAATTAATTTTTTCGTGATTATCTAAATTGATAATTATTTTGAAACAATTATTTTTAGTACACTTTGATAACCAAAATGGGACAGGGGAGTATTTTGTTTGTCTATATTAGGCTGTTAGCTGTTTCACTTTCTATGTTATGGTTTTATTTCATTGCATTTTTGACAATTTCGTTGCGAGGGAATAACCAAAGAAGTGATTAAGGGTGTGTTTGGTATGGAAGAAAATGTTTTTCCTGCAAAATAAGTTTATTTCTAAATTCTAATTCATTTTCTCATGTTTGATTGGTGAGTGGAAAATATTTTTTCTATTGTTTGATTATTGAATAAAAATATTTTTTAGGAAAGAAATTTTTGTTTTTAGCTAGAAAATAGAAAATATTTTTTAGGAAAATAGTTTTTGACATGAAAATATTTCATAATTTGAAATATTTTTAAACAATAAATGTTTAAATTCTTTTTTTTTTGGGTGGGTGGGAGGGGGGCAGGTAGAGTAAAAATTTGATTTTTTTTTAAAAAATAAAATTTTAAATTTTGTTGTATGTGGGCAGTGGGTGGGTGGGTGGGGGGGGTCGTGGTAGATATGGGATTAAAAAAAATTAATTTGAAATTGGATGAGAGTTTTGAAAAAAGTTTTCCTTAATTTTTAGGAGAAAGTCATTTTCCTTAAATTTGAGAAAAATAAATGGATTTGAAAAACATTTTTCAAAATATTTAAGCCAACCAAACATGAAAAAATTAAAAAAAGAGTTTTCGAAAATTCCCCCCCCCCCCCCCCCGTACCAAACACACTCTAAGACTCAAATACTGTTTGTTTTTCCATTTGCTGACAATGGTGGTATTGTTCACATTTGCAGGCAATTCAATTATTTCATAGGATTTTTGATGTTTTACTAGTATAAAAAAAGAAACAACTTTGTGTGCCAAGACTTCAAGTAAGGTAAGAAATCATCTTTTTTCCGTGTTTACTTAGATTTCTTAATTGTTGATATTTTATCCCCATTTTATTTATTGCTAAATCACCATTCTTTTAGCCCGTAATATAATATTAATCTGCAGAAGTCATCACTATTCTCTCTTAACTCTTACATGGATAATGATGTAATTAAGGACCAAAGAGATTTAGTTTAGCTTTGTCAAGGACAAGAAAAAGAAGACAGAACAAGACAAGCAGAATATAACCATTTCTGCACGACAGTAGTAACTAGTAAGCATATGTGGGCGCCCTCCTTGAAGGTGCCTTTTTAAGTCAGACACAATTCTAGGAATATGCATTGCATCAAACCAAGCAGAAATAGTTGGCTAACTTAACTATCTTTCCCCAATTCGACGTATTCACGAGTAGCAACGATAAATTTGAGCTACATAGTATCTAAGTATTGGTCTATATATTTGTGATTCAGTAAAACAAAGGGGTGCTGTTGGCTATTTTATCATTTGTAGGAAAAAAATTATTATGATTTTAATTTTTTAATTTATGGTGGATTACATCTTAAAAAGAGAAACATATCTCATGCCAAGAGGGGAAAAAATAAAAATGTGAAAAACAGATCCAGCAGCTGACACAGAGGATATGTCCAGGCAGCATCCACATCACCATAGTGACATGTAGTTTTTTCGTTCTGTTCTTTTAACATGTAGTGCTTTGATCGCTCACTTTCTTCATTACCGTACTCTGCTACCATCTTTTTGCCTAAAATAATTTAGCTGTGCTGACTATCAAAAGTAGGCCCAAAACAAAACTTGCATGGCTTTAATTTATTTGTGTTTTTGCCTTTTTTCCCTTACTTTTTCTGTCAATGACTCATCATTTGTCTTATTGCATGCTAATCACATCTCGCTCTATGCACTAGTTCGATAATAAAGACACAGGATAAGACACTAAATAATTTCCTCCCTCGTTTTGTTCTCTCTTTTCTTGGATCATTTGCACTAAACAATGTTAGTTATTCTATAGTGGATCCTACATAAGAGTGATAGTTGAGTAGATCTGGTAAGAAGCAGGGCAATCTACCAGAGATTTATATGCATTTATTAATTTTCCTTGTTAGACAAAATTATAAAGATTGAGACGAGTCTCTTTTGATAGTACAAATATTGAGGTGATTAAGTACAAAGATTGAAATGGGGAGTTCTACATTCACTAAATATAATGTCACTTGAATATCTGCCCAACAATAGTTATTCACTATTGACTTGATACAAAGATTAAAAAACAGTAAATTATAAAAACATTTTACCAAATCACCCTTTGAATACTATAAATACAATATCTTAAAAAATGATAAAGATAAATTAAAAATTAAATATAAAATTATCTCTTCCCAATCAATCAATTACTTCTATCTCAACTTAGTTGTTGACTAATGAGTCTTCTAATCCATTCTTATGTGATAGAACTTCTTTTAGTCAAAACATTATTGAAATACTATAGGTGTCATGAATTTACCCCAAAAAATATCACTTCTCTATTCTTCTGGAGAATACTCCGGAAAGTTAAAGAAGTGAAAAAAAAATAGTAGATTTTAGGCTAAGCAGGCCAGAAAAGACCAAATAAGCAAACCGTGCTATGCTTTAATCCATTGAGAGAGAGGTGCAATTAAACGTTCACTAATCTGTGAATTGTCTCTGTTTCCTAAACTAACATAACTTGACATAAAACATCTGTAATCAAAGGTTTCACCTTCAAGCAAAATGAAGAATTCTTACTTCATGTGAAATCAATCGAATCAGTGAATATCTAATACTAAATGCCTAAAAAGGAAAAGCGAATGGATGTAAACAGAGAAGTCAGTATTGAATCATTATTTCTAGTTCTTCATGTGTCCGTGTTTTGCACTTGTGAGATTTGTGTGTCTGTGTGTGTGTACGAAAATTAGAAGAGAAGAGGATAGATTTTCCACTAAACTTCTGCATTTAATTTCATTTCTTATCAAAGTTGGGAGGAAGTTTGTGATTACAAAGTAGTAAACAGATAGCTAGAAAGGATAACTTCTGGATTTGGGGGAATCAGCAATTTTAAGAGTTTGTTCAATAAGCTTACGAGCCTTCTTGCTCCTAATCTCCACTCTCATACTTTCACTCTTCTCAATCTTGTCGTATGATTCCTTCATTTTCAGGGACCTCCTCAGTTTCATCTTCAAATTCACCATTAGTCTCTCAAACCCCATCATTTTCTTCTCAATTAATCAATAGCACCCTGCAAAACAAATACTGTAACTTATAAGTACCACCAATCTCAAAATCATTATACACAGAAACTAAAGACATGAAAACAGAGAGAAATAAAGTATACCAAGACAGTAAAGCAAAATCGTACGAGGGCGACAAAGGCTAGAAAGGAATTTGGGTGATGTTAGTAAGGACCGAATATAAAACAAGAGACTGCTTTTATAGTAGTGGTACTACCAAAAAACAAATTGCTGTAATCCTTGAATTTTTTTTACAGATAAGAAGAAAGTAAGGAGATTTTTTTCAAATAAAAAATTAGGGGGGGGGGGGGGTTAAAAATTGCTGTAATCCTTGAATTTTTTACAGATAAGAAGAAAGTAAGGAGATTTAAAAAATAAAAATAAAAATTGGGGGTGGGATAATTTGGTTTTAGGTGACGTTTGGAGGAAAGCCAAGTAAGGGAGATAATGTGAATGAATAACGGTTGGATATCATGCAATCAAGGCATTTTAACAGATTTTAAAAATGGACCACGCAGAGATTTCAGTTATATATGGAGTAAGAAAAAGACGTTGACGACTCCTTTGTTGAATTCCATAGCTTAGTTTATTTCTTCAGAAAAAAATATTTTTTCCTAATACATTTTGTCAAGATTACAAAATTAGTTTAGGGAATATGAGAAGGAAAAAAAAGGTATGGTTGATTGAATTTAACTTATAATTGCAATATACATTAGAAATTGTTAGATAATTTGTAATATAGAGATCTTAAATTGAAAAAAAATAAATGACCACTAATTTTTAAGTCAGCAAGTTGAATTATTAATTAGTCATTATTTAGTCTAGTTGACTCATATATTTTATCCATACAAACATACAAGAGGTTGCACCCCTAAATTTATTGGGTCGACCCATCTAATTTATCCAAATATATATAATGCAATTAGTTCGTGTTTTGTGTGTTGATAATTAATCTAATCAAATTTATAAATTTTAATATTAAAATAAATAAGATATTCTAAAGTTATTAAGTTCTTTCTATATATAGAAAATTTAACATTATCACTTTATCTTAAGAATTTCTATTAATGTAATATTGTCAAAATCTTAGTTATCTTCAATAATATTTTTGTATTAACTGACTTGTCAATATTGCTTGAACTTCCTAACTTGAATATTAAATACTAATACCCCCAACTTAAAAAATAATTTAATATACTTTTTATATTTTATATTATATTATATTTATTTAATTATATTATATTATATTGAAAACAGATAATTTTTCACATTGAAAGATTGTAACTTTTTCGAAAGATTATGATTTTTTCAAGAGTTGCAACTTTTACGAAAATTTATAATTTTTTTGAAGAGTTGTGCTTGTTTTGAAGGATTATTACTTTTCTGAAAAATTGTGACTTTTTCAAAGGATTATGACTAGTTTAAAGGGTTATCACTTTTTCGAAGGGTTGAGACTTTTTAAACGAGATTACTATAATACCCCAACTTAAAAATCAATTTAATATATTTTAAAAGTAGATAATTTTTCACATCGAAGGATTGCGACTTTTTCGAATAGTTATGAATTGTGACTTTTTTGAAAGATTTTGACTTTTTCAAAGAGTTGTGAATTTTTCAAAGAATCATGATGTTTTCAAAGGGTTGTGACATTTTTGAAGGATTGTGTCTTTTTTGAAAGATTTTTCAAATGGTTGTATTTTTTCAAAGAATTGTGACTTTTTTGAAGGGTTACAATTTTTTCGAAAGATTGTAGCTTTTTCGAAAGGCTGGTCCTTTTTTTCCGAATGGTTATGACTTTTTCGCATAATTGGAACATGCTAAAGTACCGTTTAATTAGAAATGATGTCTTTTAAGTTTTATGATATGATTCCAATTTATCTATTTAATACCTTATCTGTGGGTAGAAACTTTACCCTCGAATATTTACATTGAACCAATGTAAAGTACCAAACCTTACTTTGGGGCTTAGCACTTGGGCATGGGTTACAATGCCTAAACAGTTCTTTCTTTTTGCTGGAAAAGACTTGACATTCAATGACATTGTGGTGGAACCGTTTGTTATTTTGTGTATAAAATATGGTTACTTCTAGAAATACTACACACATACTGCTGTTGCCTGAAATATTCTACTGCTATAAATCAGCCTATCACAATCACCTAAAGACGGACACACTTGTTCGGTATCTATTCGTAGGAACCCAATACTTTTGGCACGGTGCATAATTTTTTATAAAAAAATAGAGATAGTAAAATCAAACTCAATCTATCGAATCTGTTGAAGTTTGGGCGGGTTAAACCTGTGTTATTATCTCAATCCTATTCATTTCAACTCATTTAAAATTAGATTGATATGCAACTCAAATTGACTCTAGAGATCTTGTCAAAATATTTTTAAATTTTTTTTGATATGTTTTATAAAGTCAGAATAAAGAAAAATATAATTTATAAGTATTAAAATATTAAAAAAAACAAATAAAATAAGTAAAAGTTGAGTCGGGTTGGATTTTGACCCGTTCCATAACCCATTACTCAACTCGTTTTGACCTAATCTATTTTGATTCAAGCAAATGCGGATTGGGTTGAGTCTTTGACTTGTTGTTATCTTGATCTATTATGACTTGTTCAATTTTGACTCAACCTGTCCAATTATCACCCCTTTAAAAAAATCATTAAAATTACAATAAGCAATATGATATGTTCATAACTTTAAAGATGTAATGAAATTCAGGCAAAAATCTTAAATGTTTGAACTCATAAAATATATATTCTGGTTCCACTTGAGTGACCAAATCAATCTTTCTTTTTCTTTTATATTCAGATTTGTTGTCTCTTTAACCTTGTCATTCTTAAATATTTGGTTTCATGTAGTCCTAAAAATTGTACTTTGCTTTTTTTTCCTTCTTATTTTGATAGCGAGAGTTAATTAATTTCTCAAAAAAAGAAGTTTTAATATTAGAATATGGCACTAGAATTCATGACAAGTACAGATAAGATTACATAAGACATGAAGAAAAATACGGAGAAAAAAAAAAAGAAGGTGAAGGTATTTATCATTGATGGAGGAGGCAAACAGCTTCCTCACCATAACTTTGGGCATATGTCGAGTTCCTCTTTTCAACAATTGATTGAGCAGCTTAATGAATACAGAGGCATATATTCTGCCCTGAAATAAAAAGTGGACCAGAGGCCACAACCCTCTTTAATAAAACAAACTCACATAACATATAGCTTAACGTGAATAGAGTAATTCTTGATCAAATTCTATATATGTACTAGAAAATTTATTAAATATTTTATTATGATCTTATAGGAACTCATAAATTTTAAATTTTAGATCAACTTCTGTTATTCACTTCTTTTCATGATGACAATGGAGCGGGGCGGATGTAGGATGGGTTTAGAGTTACGTGGGGCAAGATGGGTTTAAAATTATGCGGGGTGGAACAGGTGCAGGCGAAGTGATTATTTTTAAAATTAATGCGACAGTTTGTGGGTAGGAACTCGAAGAAAATTAAATCTTTGTAATTAATAAAATTAACGATATAATTTTTTTAATATTAAATATTGACTTTAGTTTTGACTTTTTTGCTAAAATTTAAACTAGTCATGTCCGGTAAAATTATTAGTTATTGAAATATTAATTAAAAACTGTTAATTAGCAATTAAGAAACAATTATTAAAATATTAACTATAAATAGTTAATTAGTTTTTGAGATGTTAATTAGCCAAAAATATAAAAAATTATGAAATTTTATTTTTCTTATTAAACTCAATTAAAAAGAAAAAAACTTAAAAATTTATGCAGGGCAAGTCTATACGGGGTGGGGTGAAGAAATTTAAAAAATTTACAGATTGAGCTCAACTCGCCCCAGACCGCCCCATTGCCATCCCTAGTTTACTATTTATGCATCAATTATTGAAAGAGCTATCATGGGATGTAGAGTGTTCTATCTCAGCTGTGATGTAGTATTGATTATGGAGCTATGGAGTTGATTGTTTAGACGGAAAGTATAGAAAAAAGTACAAATATTAGTTATGCAATTTCAATACGTAATTTGTATATTATCCTTAAAGTTTAATCGATCGAAACAAGTTACTTAACTTCTTTTCTAGGAAAACAACTTACTTTTATTCACTATAAAAAAGTAACCTGTAGAACAGTAGTCATCTTTGAAAACCAAATAGTACTAAAAACAGACTGTTTACTTTCATCAATATATGTATGTTAACCATGTGAAATTCATGAATTGTAAACTGAGAATAGGACTTTGCTTAGAAGTAAGTCTTGATCCTTTATATATTCTTTCTTGATCTTAGAGGGCCATCCTCATAAGGGTACTGTGAATTAACTGTTTAGGATCTTCAGAAAGATTCATTTAACAATTGATGATCTCCTAACAGTAGGTCATCTATCCCAAAATGCTTCTCTTTTCCTCTTTGTATAGCAATTCTGTCCTTTAATTTTTACTTTTTTTAAACACAAACAGAAACCTTAATATGTTCTTACTAAAAATAATTGTTCAACTTTAGTTGTTTAGTTTGAAAAATTAAGAGATAAATGTACTATTTTATGTTTATTTTACCGTTATGATTAAATACTATTCATTTTTTAATATTTAGATGACTTATAATTAATAAAAATAATATAATAAAATTATTCTTTCATTTTTTTCTTTAAGGAATGTGCCAAGTCAAACATGAATAATGCTCACATTCTTATATAACTCTTTTCTTATTAATCATGCCAAATTATAAATATCAAATAAGTTTGGTCAGTAAAATTATTGGGAATACAAATTACTTGCAGATATATCCATATTTCCTTTTCCTTGCCTTCATTCTTTCCTTTCAAGTCGGAAATTCATATGTATTGAGAGAGAAACATTTGTCTAAGCTTTGATAAGCAACATCATTCATGCCTAAACTGATGGAAGAGATATACCTAATAGAATCTAAGTCATACGAACTAAGCTTAGTACAGACACAAGTTATAAATAAAAAATGTGTACTAGATTCAATGCTATATATTATAATATCAACATTAATTTTAATGTTGTTTTGGTAAAGAGATGACCATCACTTTGTTAATGAATTTAGCGCAATATGCGTGTATTTCATAGACTCTCTTTCTTTAATATTTTCTTCACTCATTACCTCTCTTTTTTTTTCCCTTTCTTTCTTCTTCTTCCCTTTTTACTTTATAATTTTGGCGTTAATTTATTTTTTTGTTTTGCTTAATGTCCCTACAAAGCTTTCTCCATGAAGTTCCAATCCTATGAACTTCCAATAGGGAAACCACAAACTCGAAGAAAGACAGCACCAAAACTAGCTCCTCTTATTGTCATTACCATCCTATTCACAGTGATTCCTGTTTACTATCCTTCTATACGTTATTCTTCTCAAAAGAAAAATTCAGAAGATACAATTCAGGTTGTTGATCATTTGGATAATGATTTACAAGTCAATCATCCATGTCCCGTGGAGGACGTGCCCGGGCAACCTTGTAACGTCCCCATAAAACAAGAAGAACAAGAAACAAAAGAAAAACCCGAGAAATTACCTGAGAAGGACGAGAAAGAAGAAGAACAAGAAATAAAAGAAAAACCCGAGAAGGATGAGAAAGAAGAAGAACAAGAAATAAAAGATAAACCCGAGAAATTACCTGAAAAGGATGAGAAAGAAGAAGAACAAGAAATAAGAGATAAACCCGAGAAATTACCTGAAAAAGATGATCAAAGTACGAAATTTGTGACCAAAAGTGACATCGCAGATAAAAAAGTAGTACCAGAACCTAGAAAAAAACTCGAGAGACATAATCAAAATTCTAGAAAAAAATCGGGACATCATCAACGTGACTTCACAGTCCCTAAAGTCGTCCCAGAGAAAGCAGATCATGAGAAGAAACCACTTAGTAATGGCGATGTTAGAAGGTTGTCGTCTGAAGTATCAGATAATGAATCCTGCGACTTGTTTTCAGGAGAATGGGTGAAAAATCCAGAAGGGCCTTATTATACAAATGATACATGTTATGCTATTCAACAACATCAAAATTGTTTGAAATTTGGAAGGCCTGATACTGACTTCTTGAAATGGAGGTGGAAACCTGATGCTTGTGAGTTGCCAATATTTGATCCTATTCAATTCTTGGAACTTGTTAGAGGCAAGTCTCTTGCATTTGTTGGAGACTCTGTTGCTAGAAATCATATGCAATCATTGATATGTCTCTTGTCCAGGGTAAGTTCTCATCGAGTAGTGTTCGTTGCTTCCAACCCGGCCAAGGAAGCATCGATTTTTAATCTCATCATGACTTCATTAAATAATCCTTAATTCTAACTCAATTCTTTTTGTCATTTGAAGTCCCATCGATCTTTAACACAATGTAAGCTCAGCCCACATGCAGTTAGGAAGATTGATCACAATCTAGGCCATACCACCACCCTACCCCTATCTATCACCTATAGACGTCCATCCTATAACCGCCCCAATAGGAACTGCAATAATCTTAAATAGAAATTCTACAATAAATAAATCGAATCCTCATAAAAAAACCGCCAAAGTTTAAGGTTTGGTCTTTGAGGAACACAAGAAGTCAAACATAAACTTGAAATATTGCATATTAAAAACTCATGGTAAAAGACAATTTCTTTGCAATTTAAAAGAAAAAATAATCTTTAATTAATCAATGAAAATAGAAGTTGGTTCATATGTTGAAACTTCTATATTTTCAAATCATTTTCTTTTTTTCTTTCTTGTAGGTTGTATATCCAGAGGATGCCTCAGTAACACAAGACGAAAGCAGACGTTGGATATACACAGAGTACGACTTCAACATTTCCATGTTTTGGGCACCCTATTTGGTAAAAACTGAAAAAACCGACCCGAATGATGTTGCACAACCCTTCAATTTGTATCTTGACGAATTCGACGAATTCTGGACGAACCAAATCCAAGGTTTCGATTATGTCATTATTTCTGCTGGTCATTGGTTTTTCCGTCCGACAATGTTTTACTTAAATCGTCGCCTTGTCCGTTGCCTCTACTGTCCGCAATCGAACGTTAGCCATGTAACATCATATTTCAGCTACCGACGGGCTTTTCGTACGGCATTTCGGGCTATTAATAGCCTCGAAAACTATAAAGGTGTAACATTTTTGAGGACATTTGCGCCGTCCCATTTTGAGAATGGGCCTTGGGATAAAGGAGGAGATTGTGCAAGGACTAAACCGTTTAAGAGGAATGAAAAGGTACTTGAAGATTATAATTTGGAGTATTATAAGATTCAATTGGATGAATTAAAGATTGCCCAGAGAGCAGGGAGAAGAAGAGGGTTGAAATTTAGGTTGTTTGATGCAACAAAACCTATGTTGTTGAGACCAGATGGTCATCCTAGTAAATATGGTCGATGGCCTAATCCAAATGTTACGGTGCCTAATGACTGTGTTCATTGGTGTTTGCCTGGACCAATTGATGCTTGGAATGATTTCTTAGTAGAATTGTTGAAAAGAGAAATGGGAGATTAATCACTTGTGTGAAAAAAAATCTCATCTCTTAGAATTTTCTGGAAAAAAAAGTGTTTTTAATTCTTGTGATATGTTACTTATTAGTATATTCTTGTTTATATCTTCTTTTTTGGCTAGAAAGGGGAAATTACTCCACAAAGAAAAAGATAGATATAAAGGAAGTACATTTGCAAATACCTACCACTTCTATAAATTTTATTATTCTTTGGAATTATTCCATTTTACTAGAACTATACTCCCTCCGTCTCAATTTAATTATCATAGTTAGAGTTGACATATTTTTTAAGAAAAAAATTAATAAGGTATATAATTTGATTAAAATAACCTTAGTAAATATTATACTTTTGAAAATTGTACCCTAACAAATAGAGTCCTCACATTTAAGAGTAATAATTACTAAAGAGGTAGAATTGAAAAAAAAAGGTTAATTATTTTTTGATTCATTAATTTGACAACTAATTTGGAATAATTATTTTAGTAATACTGACAACTAAATTGGAACGGAGGGAGTATATATATAATACTCCCTCCGTCCCAAATTCAAAGTTCAAGGTGAATGTTTGAAACTTTTTTCATATTTGTCCTTTCATTTATTGAACTTTTATATTTTCTAGGAGATAAATTACACTACATATTTATGATTTTATAAAGGACAATAGTGAAAAGTATGACGTAAATTTTGTCGTTAAATATTTTTCTTAATATGTGTGCATTATTTCACAAATTCAATTAAAATGGGACTGAGGGAGTAGTTTACTAGTAGTATATATTTTTAATGTTTAGAGCCAACTTCAAAAATTTCGAATAAAATAGAAAAATATTTGAAATAGTATATAATAGTTTATGTATGAGATTTAATCTATAAAATCATATGACTATCAATTTGAAATATTATTGTTTTAGAGCAAATTTAATTGTCTATTTCAGGTAAATTAGTCAAATTAAATGATTTTTGTAATTTTTAAAAAATTGAGAGAATAAATCATATTTAAAAAAAAAATCATATTCTAAATATTCTTTATAAAAATAATATTACTAGATGAGTCGACAAACAAAAAATTAAAACCGTGTCCTTAGTTACTTATCTATACTGGAGACCACCACGTTATGCCAAATAAATAAACTAGTGATTGATACATATGAGCCACCTAACCCACCGACACTAGTACCAACAACATTGCACATTGCAAAAACTAATGGAGTAATTACATGAGAGAATAATACTCAAATCCGAATCTCAAAATAAGTTACTTTAGGAAAAAAGAAATTTCAAAATAGCTAGTGCTTTTAAAATTCAAGATATAAATTACTCTTTTTCAACTATATTCTTATATTAAATAACCATATTCTTTAATAGTGCTTACTTTTTAAAAGAACTTTTATTAGATAGAGACAATAATAAACTAAAAAATATATTGTACTTGTTAATTTTTTAGTTAGTCTAAAATAAGTTAAAGCGAAACTTATTTTGAGTTTGAGATGGAGGAGTGAATGACTATTAATTTGATAAAAAATTAAGAAACAGTAAATGATAGGATAATTTTATTAAATTACTATTTAAATATAATAAATACAATGTAAGATGGACAAGTATTGTTATCCCAAAATAATAAGATCGATCACAAAATACGAAGTAAAAACAAAGTTTACATGTACGTGTGCAATCTATAACTAGATTGTACTAATTACTGGTTTTAAATCATGAACCTGTAGTGATTAGGATCCAAATTACAGCTAATTGAATAGGAATTAGTACTTAGAGCCTTTTAAGTTCTTTTTAGCTTATAAATGTGTTTGACAATTATTAAAATAGCTTAAAAAAAGTTAAAAATTGCTTAAAATAAGTTAAAAGCTATAAGTTGGGGTACCCCAACTTTTTTTT
>JBCEWC010001081.1:0-26128 GCA_038996855.1 Solanum aculeatissimum
GGGGAATGGACTAAGGGTTCTAGAAAGACTGGTTCATTTTTAATCAAATATTTTGATGTGAATCGTATTTTATAGAAAAGAATCGAACTATGAAAACAAATGATTTGTCGTGCTTTCACCTTATTTGACAAGGTCTTTCGATCTTTTCACTGTATTGCTTTTTTTAAAGGATGACGATTTGAAAGTTTAGAGAAAAGAAGATATATGTTGGTGATAGAGGAGGCTTATTCATTATCAATGTCAAGTTGCACTTCACGAATGTGTCTTACGTTGTTGCAACTTAAAATCCTAATTCATTCTCATCTATCCTAGTTAATCGACTTTCAAAACAGATACTAAGTATCAAATGAATTTTATCTTTCTCTATCCTTGTAATCCCCTTTCCTTTCCTCTTTCTCCTACACTCTCTTCTTTTTTCAAAGAAAAAACGTATAAAAAACATTTTGGTTCGAGCAGTGGCGAAGACAAAAACTTTATACAGAGTTTACTATCTATTACATATATAACAAATTTTGACCTTACATGTATAATGTAATTTTCCAGCAAAGGAGGTTAAGATACATCTTTCTGCCTCAGGATTCGAGTCATGAGGATGTGATCACTTAAACTAAACAAAATAACTTTATTTTTCAACATGAGACTTTTCAACACAAATTCAAATTAATCGATCTGAAAAGAAGGCACCAAACATTAGATGAGAAACTTTGAATAAACAAAGAACCTCTTTCTCTTTTTTTCTTTGTTTATCCTACAATGAGTTGCAAGATTATTGACTTAAATTGGTTAAAAATGTACACTTGATCAATGGTTTCTTTTCTTTGTTTATCCTACAATGAGTGGCAAGACTATTCACTTAAATTGGTAAAAAAATGTACACTTGATCAATGGAGGTGGACATGGACCTAAAGCTCCTTGTTTGTTTTTGCATAATCAGTGTGCTAATTTATTTACTTTTTCACAAACAAAAAGAGGGATAAGTTAGTTTAAATAACATACAATATTTCCTCACATAATAGGTTGACTTGAATTATAAAATGGGATGAGATGCTTTGCCAAAGAAAAAAGGTGTAAATACTTTGGTATAATTATTTTTTTAAACATAATGTGTACAATCGAAGTTCATGATATGTATTGTTCGTTTTAATCCAGCAGATCTTACGGATTTGTAGCTTGAATATGTCATCATCAAGTCCAAAAGTGTATGTACCATGTAAATTTGTATTGAGCTCTATAAAGCTCTTCATTTTCTACTATTATTTCAATGTAAAATTCGTCTAAGATGTCTTATGCATCATTTCTTCAAAATCTTATCAACTTAAAAGTCTTTCAGTTCTTCTCTTTGATTCTATTTCTCAGTTAGTTGTTCATAATATAAGTAAGTCTAAAGTATATACATATTACTGCCCCCACAAAATCAAAATAAATTTGAAAAGGGTATATCACACACATGAAAAAAAGCTACTAAATAATAGCAACAAATTAAAAACCAATCTAATGTATAAAATATTTTGCATTCACACAGGACTTGAGGTTGAGGAAGGGTCCCACCCTAAAAGATATAATGTAAAAAGTCTAATTAGTGCAGAGCCACATTCATTTAAGGGGTGTCAAACCGTTATCTCTTTAGCGGAAAATTATATTGTTTAGCTAGATAAATATATTTTCTTTATGTGTATATATATTACATGTTGACACCTCTTGACTTCTACGTGATTTTACTTCTTTAAATTGTGATCTATCTCTTAGATAGAATTCTGACTCCGTCACTAAATCTAACTTAATACAAACATTATCACAATCTAAAATCTAAAATATATACCTATTACCGCCCCACAAAATCAAAATAAATTTCAAAAGGGTATTATACACATAAACATGAAAAAGCTACTAAAGCTAGTCCGATGAGTATAAAACATTTCGCGTTTACATAGGGTTGGAGGTCAAGGAAGGGTCGCAACCTAAGAAATGTAATGCAAACAGTCTAATCTAATACAAATATTATTGACTATTTTTCTGACTTAAACTCATGACCTATACATAACACGGAGACATATATAAGAAACAAATTGATCCTTAAAAATCATAGTGGACAGGGCATTTTCCCTAGAAAAACAAGAAAAAAGCTTATTTTATTTTATGTCTAATCAAAGTCCCCATGCTCTAATGCTCTTTCTTAAAAGGTCAATAAGAATTTCAATGAGTGGCAATGAAAATTAAAATGACTCAACAAATGTTATCCTTTTCCCAAATTAGAAAATATTCTTCATATGCATTAACTTCTTTTTGGTACATTAATTTTTCTGACAAAGCACCATCATGTGTGCATCAATTTTTATATAATAGTACTAAGTTTTATAAACCAACAAGGCCAATTGGGACCTTTTTTGACAAGCTTAAATAGGCAGCCATATTAATTGTATGCTAACATCAAGATTTTCATTATTTCTTCATTCAAAAAAGAAAAAAAAAAAAGAAGTTATTTCAATTTAATGGCCATATTATCATATCACAAAGTCATTTGTATGTTTGTTTTATACATTTTTGTTCTTCAACAATCTTTGTTGGTAGATGCATCAAGGTCACTTTCAAGATTTCCTCCACCCCCTCCTCCTCCTCCTCCTCCAATGACGATATCTAATAATTTGTCATTCAATGTTTCTAAGAATAACTACGAGAAAAAAGATATACCGCCTGTTACTCCAGGACATAGCCCTGGAATGGGGCACGATACTCCGCCGGGTGCCTCATGAGTATGGATAATTTGTCAAGGGATATAAAGGGAGAGAAGAATTACAATCAAAAGTTGTAAAAGGTAATAGGATTTTCAAAAAGTACTACAAAATTCTTTTTTTTTTTTTTTTTTTTTTTTTTTTGGTTTTTGTACTCCAAAGAGTAAAAACACAAGAATGAGTGTTTCTTTTATTTCTTTCAATTGTTGTATTTTTAGTTTTGTTTTGTGTGGTTGTTTTCATACCCTTTAATTAAGTCTTATTGATATTTCTTTGCTTCTATTTTCTATTGGATTTTATTTATCATGACACAACTAATATACTATGTCCATTTGCTATCAAATATACAATACAAGACCTAGCTAGAGTTGAAATGATGAAAGATTAAAGGACTTAGACTTGAACCTGAACCAAAGTACGTAGTTAACCTTCTCGAACTAGCAGACTTCAATTTTCTCATATTTCATTGGACGATTATCTACAAACATTACTTGTTCCTCGCGTTACATTGAGTTTTAGTTTCACGACGCTTGTACCTTGTGCTTGTCATGCAAGTAATTTGGGCTAGGATTCAATTTTAGCCAATGTAGGGGCTATTATGGGCTGCGATTGAAACTATGGGCTTGTTAATTAGGTTAAGGATTACCAGTCGATCGTGTCACCATTGACTCTATTTATTAGTAACTTTTTTTATTCCAAGGACCTTTTTAAGTGTATTACAAAAACAATATATTTTTATAATTAAGATATTTTATTTTTACTTAAACTTTTATTTTATTCTTAATATGATGATTTTATTGCCCAAAAAAAATGTGATTATTTACTTAACACCACAAGTTTCCAAAGGAATAATATATTTTTCATCATTTTTTATTCCTTACACTTCTTGCTATATGAATTAAAGTTTACTTAATTCTTAGGGAGGGACCAACATAATATATTGCTTCTAGACAAGGGTAGCTCAACATAATTAATTTTGGTAAAAAATTATTTAATTTGTATTCAATATTATACCAACTCAATATATATATATATATATATATATAGCTCAACATAATTAAAAAAAGTAGTAAACAAGAATCTTATCATTACATTAATCTAAAGAAATTCTAGGGTGTAAAAAAAGGAAAACAAGAACTATATATTAACCATGTATATAACTTAATTACACTGACTGACGATGTATATAACTTAAAAAATTTATTAATTAAACATGAGTTATCTAGATTTAGTGCTACATTTTGGGTAAATAGTACTTCCATTTAATGGTAACTTAAGGTTACAAGTAAGGTGCAACCAGAATTTAACAGAACCAATTACCCCTAATCTCCATCTAGTCCTTGAAGTCCCTTTAAGATCAAGAACAACTAGTTTTTGACTCAACACTGCCTCAGCATAAGCACCTTCCTCTGGAGTTAACGCGATCGACGTTGACTCCACAGGGTAATATAATGGGATTGAACTATTTTTAGGTACATCAAAAGGGTCAGCTCTTAGATATGCAACTTTCACATCATGAAAGTATAGTGTATAAAGTGTCTCATAGAAACTTGCATGGGCTTTTACATTGTCATTTTGAGCATTGATCACTATTGAGACCTTGATTGATAGAAGATTTGACATGTCATATGCAAAAGTGTCTATATTTGCACTTATCACACTCATTTGTGGAACTTTTGGCCTAACGATCATGTACCCAATGAAGACGATGAGGCCGGTGATGATCACAGCTAGGGTTATGCATGTGCAAAGTATGGCAACACACCAAATTAAAGGGTTGGTGTGTCTTTCTGGACCTAAAACGGGCTTTGGCATTGATAGAACGATGTATAATGAGAAGAAGAAGGAAGTGAAAAAAATAAATAACTCACTGCAAAAGTAATGTTATAACTGCTCTTGTTGTTGATAAGACCTCTAGGACATCATGATTGAGTTGCAACATTAGAAGAAAGTCCAAATTTTTGTGTCTCCTCTCTAGATAGGTACATGTGTTGAAGTACTTAGTTATAATTGGTGGAGAAGGTTTTGGTATCTTTTTTTACTTTAAGATAAAGTTTTCTTTATATAAACTTGTGTGTTATGTTTTTGTCATTTTGGTTCTTTACCCCTTTAAAAGGGTGACAAATTATATACCTATCTTGCTCACAATTTCCAATGTTTGTGCAAAAATCCACACTATACTTTGCCACTTTTGTTGGTTCTAAAAAGTATCTCAACATGCACATTTTGAATATATACAAAGGGTATTATGGTCTTTTTCTAGATTCACACTAATTTTTATTTTTTGAAAATCAAGCGTTCTGCGTAATGGCAAACAAAGTAAAACAAATGAATTAGTGTATTATTTCGATGACTAACAATTAAAAGTTTAGGGGTTTATTAGAACTAAGAAGCAGGGGCAGAGCAAGAAGGAATTTAGTAATTTTAGTTCAAATTTTATAAATATAAATATATTTGATCCAAGATTGTCTTAAACAAATGTTAATTATGGATTTATGGTCAACTCAAAGTTTTTTAAAACTAATAAGTTGTTACTGCAAGAGCATAAATTATTGCTTGTTACTTTTTATGTCCCTATTCTATGAAAAAAAAATCATATGACATAAAATAAATATATATACATATAATATACAGTCGTTCGTCGTTGAATATATACATGTGATATACATTTTTTCCTTTTTTTTTTAATGATGCACATTTCATATTTAATATCTTCTGTTTTCAGGGCTTGATATTTTGAGACGAGGGTCTTCTGAAAATAGACTCCTCATCTCTATGAGGTAGTTATAAGGTCTGCGTATATTTTATTCTCCCCAGATCCCACTTGAAAATTCCGCTGAATATATTATTGTTGTTATTTGTTTTTAATGATGCACGTATATTCTAAAAAAATTAGATTTTTTTTTAAAAAAAGAAAGAGAAATAAAAGAACTTACTTTATGTGATTGTCAAGATGGTCCAATTGTGGTACAATGATCCCATCAAGTGCATGAAGTAAAGAAAGAAAACTTTTATTGAACTTGAGACCAAAGTGTTCTTTCTTAAAAAAAAAATATTATTCGATGTTTGGAATTCATATTAGATTCTCGATTAAATTTGAATCGCACATTGTAGGATCTATTTGGGGGTGACGCTTCCAACAAGATTTTTTTTATATCTAAAATTCTAACTTGAAACATCTGATTAACACTATTGCACTAAAATCCATATTGATTCGAGACAAATGTTTTCTTGATTGAAAAAACAAACCATACAAATAAAATGAATAAAATGGCCTTTAGTTGTATTTGAACATGCGATATGAAGTCATAATTTTAATTCTCAAAATTTTCAAAAAAAATAATTTGAGATTCCAAATTTTCTTTTTAAATATAAGATTGACTCATAAATTTAGATATATTTTTTTTTAAAAAAAGTCATCATTTTAAATCTTTTAAAAAACTTATGCTCGACATAAAGAGATTATTTGTATCATAATTTGCTATTTGATAAAATCATATAAAAATTTAAAAAAAAATTAAAATAATTTTTCACAACTTAAAAAAATTTAACCCACATATATAAATAAAATTTTAATTTCAAATCAATTTAATTTTTGCAAATGAAAACAACAAAAAGGAACTAGACATTAAATTAATTTATAATAAATTGTATAAAGACAACCCTTTGTTCCATCAACATCTGTAAACTAAAGGACAAACAGATTGCCATATTGTCAATTAATTCCCATCAAATTATTTCCGTTTCAATTTACGTGATATTATTTAATCGAATATAAATTTTTAAGAAATGAGGATTTATTTTTATTGAAAAATAAATTATTTTAAAATTAGTTGTTAGAAGATTGTTAGTGTTTCATTTTAAAATCAAGATAAAGAGAATACTATAATTTTTGAAATAATTAATTTGAGATAAATTATCTCACGATATTATCACAATTAAATATGAAATAAATTAATTTTAAAATAGTTATTCATTATCCTTCGTATCAAACGAATCCTGAGAAAATAGTTATTTTTACCAAACTAGGACTTTTCTTCACTAGCATCTTTGACTTTATCAAAATGAATTTGATATAAAGATTAAGAAGTAGTAAATGATAATGATAATTTTATCAAATTATTCTTATTAAATATAAGTTATTTAAATATTGAAGAAATGACGTATTATTTAATAACAATAATAAAATAGATATAAAATAATAAATTATTTATTTAATTTTATATACTGAATAATATAGCGGACAAATAAAGATGGAGGGAGACAACAGAGCAAAGAAAGTAAGGCGCAATTAAGTATTTTTTTTTGTAGTTTTGAGTACTAGTGTTGTAGTTTTTCAACATCCAATTTCTACAAGCAAAATCACTGGAAAGGGTTCTTAGAGATGGCACTATCCTTCCCAAATCTTTATGCAAAAGGTCTTTTTTTTTTTTTCATCTTTGAAGTTGATTCTAATGGTGCTTTATATTGTCATTGTGTTGAGCTTTTTCTTTGACTTTACTTTTAGTGTTTCTAGTTTTTGAGCTGTTCTTGATGGTTCATTAGATTGAGCTGTTCTTGATTTTGTAGTGTTCTGTTTAGGGTGTTCTGTTAAATTTCTTGTGGGGAAATGATTGTTGGTATTGATTTAGCTAATCTTGTTTGTTCAAAGTTTGGTTTTGACATTTGGGGGTTACTTTTCAGATATGAATAATTTTGATTGGTTCAAGTCGGAAATAGTCTCTTTATCTCTACGAGGTAATGGTGAGGTTTGCGTGTACCTTCTCCAGACCCCACTTGTGGGAATACACTGGACATGTTGTTGTTGTTGTCTAATGAAGCCAAAGATTGTTATTTTGTTCTTTGCAAATAGTTCATATGAGGTTAATGGACAGCAGTTTGATGGTTCTAAATACTAGTTGTTTTTAGTAATTTGATTTGCTTAGACAAACAATAAGTCATTTTATCCCTCTCAGATTTAGCGTTTCGTTGTTCGAAATAATTGAATGTTAAATAAGTTAGATGTTTAAGGAGAGAAAATGGGGTGTGCAAAAATCTTTAAAGCTAAGATGATATGGACCAGAGGTAGTAGTAGTGTTTTAGGTAGTTTTTTAATTGATTGGGGGTGATGTTGTAATGATAAGTGTGGGAAGTCGATAGTGTATTATTCAATGATTGAAGGACCTATCGACTTTGCATTAACTTCCCGTGGCTAGTATGGGGAACTTTAATGTAATTCTGGATCCATTAGGAAAAACTTGATGAGTGAGCTCTTGCCTAAGAGAAGAGTTTAATAAAGTGGAGAGGAATTTTCGGACAACAAAAAAGCTCTTCTCCCTAACTGAGGTGATAGACCACCTTATGGCCGATATGATTACCAGCCAAAGGACAAAAAGATGTGGTTGAATACGACTCTACCAATACCGCGGTAAGAGAAATCTACTTCATTTTGATTCTATCAGGAGTCCTGGATGGTACCTCCTGGAAGTGTGGGGGTGCATTGGAGGATTAGCATTACAGTACGGACTAAATGGATTGATATTTTAGATGAAAGCGATTTACTAATTAATGTCTCGGCCATCAGGGGTTAGCTCAACCGGAAAAGGTCCTTCCGCTAAGCTAACTAATCCTGTATTTAAGTGGTGGAGAAGGATGGAAGGGCAGGTCCATCATCCCCGAGTTTCGAAGGCTGTAGTTGGTCCAAATGGTTAGCCTGAGTTTCAAAGGATGCTAATATCTACTCAACGCGGAATACAAACATAGAAAAAATGTTAGATTAAGTGATTGTGAAAGTTTCGGGCTTTTTGCATCTCAATGTTCTTCAAATTGTGTTTATCTAATTATAACTTTGCTTTTCAGGTGATACTTATGGGATAAAGTATTTTGGTATTAAAACTAAGCCAAGTCAATTGAAGCTTTCATTTAGCTATAGAGTAAGGGCAAAGGCAGCTCTTAGTTCTCGTTCAAGTTCTGTTGAAATCCCTCGTCAGTGGTACAATCTAGTTGCAGACCTTCCAATCAAACCCCCTCCACCGTTGCATCCCAAGACTTTTCAACCTATCAAACCGGAGGATTTATCTCCGCTTTTCTGCGATGAATTGATTAAGCAAGAGGCAAGTGTCGACCAGTTTATTGATATACCGGAAGAAGTGTTAGACGTCTACAGCCTTTGGCGTCCCACCCCTTTGATTAGGTTCGTATTCTGTTTTTTTTGGGAGTGATCTTGTTGGGATATCAACTTTCACATACAGCATAATCTCTTAACATGTGGTAAAATTTAGAGCAAAGAGGTTGGAAAAACTGCTTGATACACCCGCACGAATATATTACAAGTATGAAGGTGTTAGCCCCGCAGGGTCGCACAAGCCAAACTCTGCTGTTCCTCAGGCCTGGTACAATAAAATGGAGAATGTTAAAAATGTGGTCACTGAGACCGGGGCAGGTCAGTGGGGGAGCGCGTTGTCATTTGCTTGCAGCTTATTTGATCTCAATTGCGAGGTAAATGCGCCTAATTGCTTTTCTAGTTCATTTTCAGCTCAAATGTGGCACCTATATGTTAAAGAAAGATGAAATAGAATGGGAGCAATTTTAACCTTGTATATACAGTGTAATTCTCCGGTGAGGAGGTTCAGATGAACCGTGATATCTTAATCGAGAGTTTTGATGCAGGTATGGCAAGTACGAGCTTCGTTTGATCAGAAACCTTATCGTAAAATGATGATGCAAACTTGGGGTGCCAAGGTGCACCCTTCTCCTTCCGACCTTACAGAGTCCGGTCGAACTATTCTACAAATGGATCCTTCAAGTCCAGGAAGTTTAGGAATAGCTATTTCAGAGGCTGTGGAGGTTGCAGCTAAGAATGCAGACACCAAGTATTGTTTAGGAAGTGTTCTCAATCATGTTTTGTTACATCAAACTGTTATCGGCGAGGAGTGTATAAAACAGATGGAGAATTTCGGAGAGACTCCAGATGTGATCATCGGTTGCACCGGGGGTGGATCTAATTTTGCAGGACTTGCTTTCCCCTTTATCCGGGAGAAGCTTAAGGGGAAAATTAATCCTCTTATTAGAGCGGTTGAACCTGCAGCTTGCCCTTCATTGACGAAAGGCATATATGCTTACGACTATGGAGACACAGCAGGCAGGACTCCTTTAATGAAAATGCATACACTTGGTCATGACTTCATACCGGATCCCATCCATTCCGGTAAGCCTTTGTCGCGTAGGATCGTTAAATTTATTGCCCTTGACATGTTCTCTTTTTAAAGATTTCATTTTCAGGTGGTCTCCGTTACCATGGCATGGCACCATTGATATCACACGTCTATGAACTCGGATTCATGGAAGCAATATCAATTCCTCAGATTGAATGCTTCAAAGGTATCTTTACTACCATCATATCAAGTTACTTTCTGCATTTTGACATTTGGAATATAATTAAAAGAGGCTTAATACATAAGCATCCGCTTAAACTTATCAAGATATTTCATTTAGACACACGAACTAAGTCATGTTTCAATTGAACACCTCAGGTGCTATTCAGTTTGCGAGGTCTGAGGGGTTGATACCAGCACCAGAACCAACGCATGCTATAGCCGCCACTATCAGGGAAGCTCTAAGATGTAAAGAGACTGGAGAATCGAAAGTTATACTCATGGCAATGTGTGGACATGGCCATTTTGATTTATCATCTTATGACAAGTATTTGCAGGGAAGCTTAGTTGATTTGTCATTCTCAGAAGAGAAAATCAGAGCCTCACTCGCCAAAATACCGCGACCAGTGTCATAAGTTGATCCAAATCGAGGAGACGATGAAAGTAGGAGGTATGTTGACAGGATCTGGGAGTGGCATTCTATGATTCTGTGCTAAGTATTTGTCGATTTTTCTCTTTTTTCGATCTCTACCAATGTATCGTTCAGTAAATGTTCATCGGACATACTAGCTGAGTTCTCATCGTTTGTAGATGAGTTATACATCTTCATACAATATAAAAGTCGAACTTAAATGGAGAAATGTGATCAGTGAAGATTTATATAGTCGATCCCAATTCGTTTGAGATTAAGGATAGTAATGTTGTCGTTGTGATAGGCATTGGACACCTTTATAGCACAGGAGGTTGTCTTAAATGGGGTTGAGGCCTTTTGGGGAGAACTAAGTTGTCTTAATCTATAGCGGATAGTATCACACCATATTAAGAATATATTTGGATCGTCTTCGTCCAACAACTAATATCATAGTCAATGGTCGATGGTGATTGGTGATGGATCACGTGGAACTTAACCCCTGGATCATGGTGATGGATCATGTGGAACTTAGTTCCGGGGGAATATATTGGGTGCAACTTGAAGACCAAAGTCCCATATTAATCGTGAAAAGATTGATCGGGAAGTTACATATAAGGTGTATGAATACATTTAAGGCTCGTTAGGTTGGGAACAATCTCTGAATTAGTTATTTCACCCTTAATGTGGGATAAAAATGAAAGTACAATCCTGAGATGACTAGATAAGTTATTCCGTGATTTTATTCCAATCAAATATGGGATAAACTCATCTAGAATTAGTTTTAAGATTAGTTGTCCCTTATCATTCGTACCAAATGAGCCCTTAATGGCGTGAGGCTTTCTACGATAATCGTGCAGACTTGATCCAAAACGGACAAGTATATTAACGGAGAGTATATCTTGTTGACATTAGCTTTTAATTGTGATTATTGAGGACTAGGACATAAGGTCCTTTTAGCTTACCAAGGCGATGATCAGTGGTTGGTCCGAGAGTATGATCAGCCACACTGGGATTGAGACACAGCCCAGACTCCTACAGGAGGTAGCAGTGGGAATTTTCTGCAATGGGCAAAAGCTTGACGGATCAATGCCAAGTGTGGAGGTAGAAGCCCACGAGTCATGAACTTCTTTTCCCGGAGAAGAAGCAATGACGGTATCTAGGGAATAAGCATTGACTAACTCTGTGCCAGCATACGAGGTAATACAGAGGATGCAAGCGTTATTCAGAATGATTGGGCGCAAAGCGTCTGTAGGTGACTTTTTAAGTCTGTCGTCAAATCTCAGGGCTTAACCCTGGACAGGCGATAGAAACTACCAAGCTGGAGTATGGTAGGGGTAGAGGGAATTTTCGATGGAACGGTGAAATGCGTAGAGATCGAAAAGAACATCAAGCACTTTGCTGGGCTAATATAAGATTATTATTTTTCTTCCCCTAAGACATTGAATTTCGAGAAGGGTTAACACGCTCCAATTAAATAAAATCAACACTTAATTATTAATTAATTAATACAAGATAAAATTCATCAACAGCATATGCCACTCACTACTTTGGAAAAAGTAGATTAATATAATAATATAGCAACTTGCCATTACTAATTATGAAATCCTTAAAATTAACACCTCTTTTTATGTTTCTCAGATTATAATTAATTATGCCACTTGTGTTGATTTATTATAATTTTAAGAATAAAAAGAGGACAGTATGTCAACTTTTCACAAAGGCTGAGGTAAGTAATTATATTTAACACTAAAGTTGTCAGTATTGTTCATTAATCCTAAAATGTAAATAATTATTATATTATATTATGAAATATAATTAGCCATTTATAGTAGGTTATGTACTGTATTAAGCTAGGTTACCAAATTAGAAAGTGTTATCGAGATTTAAAGGTAAGTTTTATAGATTCAGTGATTGTTAGATCGATTATGTCATGTGAGGTGGCGTTATAACGATCCAACCTGCTAGTGATATTGTCTACTTTAGGTCTAGGCCTAGGACCGCACGGCTTTAAAATGCGTCACTAGTAGGTAGGGTTTGTTTACTTATATACCCAATATCTCTCATGTGTTTTGTCGATTTGGACTTCTCATCTCAAGATGGGTTGTTACATACACCCCCTCTATGGACTCATCGTCCTCGCTGAGGTTTGTCCCACCATATGGGATTTGTCTAGACTCAACATTGAAATTTGCCTCGCCTCATCGGGATTAGCCTAAACACAGTTGAACTCTAGCTCCACATTAACAAGGCTGACACAAGAGTGGTTCTGATACCATCTATAACGACCCAGTCCGCTAGTGATATTGTTCGCTTTGGGCTTAGGCCCATACGATTTTAAAACGTGTCACTATTTGCCGATGTGGACTTTTCATCTCAAGATAGGTTGTTACAGGCGTGTTGGTCGATCAAAAATTCACATGTTTAGAAAATAACAATAGTAAAATAAGGATGTTCATATGGATGTAGAATCATACTATAAGAGAGAAAAAAATAGAAATAAATATATATGGGGCTAGGTGGGAGTAGCCGTCATTTATGTAAAGAGAAGGGGCACAAATGTCCAAGTGAGGAGGCGTGAGAGGTTGGCGATGATAAGTTTGAGTAGAGGTAGAGACACCCTCGTCGTCTAATAAATGGTGTATATTTACCCTTTTCGATAAAGGACTGGATTAAAATAAACTAATCTAAAACTGATTTTCAAACTTCATAAATGTCACGTGAATCAAAAAATTACCTAATCTTTTTTTTTTACCCACTCAAATTTGATCGATTAAAGAAAATCCATTTTGTTTCTATTCAGATCCGATCCAAACTCATTTTATGACTGAGTAGACGAAGAATTGATTTTTTTCCCACTTGGGTCGGGTCTAAAGGAATAAAAAACGGGGCGAAACAGTTTTTAAAAATAATACAAAACAAATGCCTCGATTAATTCTAATAATTTCGAAGAAAATTATTATTGATAATAGATATCGAGATTTTATTTAATTATTACAGTTCAAAATATGAAGAAATATGAATAAGGTAACACTCAATAGAGTTAGAGAATAGGATAGGATCGTGTCCTTAAAATTAATGTACGAGAAAAGAATTTCAAACCTTTATGCGATCTATAAAAGAACAAAGAGAATAAGGAAAAATTTATTTTAGGGAAAAGTGTATTTGGTGAATCTAAGGACCTTATATGGAAGGGAAATTGTCTGCCACTTTACTATATAAAATTTCATTCATGGAGTAGTGTGATATTTTTTATTCATATTATTTAGTCATTCCGTTCAGATCGTATTCTAATTCATTCTAGTAGTCTTTTTATATTCTTACTTAATTGAAGCGTGAATCAAAAATTTAAACGAAGATGAATCTAATTTTGATATCGTATAAAGATATGATATCTGGACTTACCTCAATTTTAAAAGTTTTTTAGTAAATATCATAAAATACCAAAAATGTTGTTCTATTTGACATTCAAAATTACCAACAAAAAACGTGGATAATTGATAAATATACTCCTTCATTGTTAATCAGAGAAATTTCTTGAATTCATTCTAGCATTCTTTTTGTATTCATATCTAATTGAAGCGTGAGTCGAAAATCTAAACAGAAATAAATTTAATTTTGATATCATATAAATGTATGATATCTGGACTTATCTCAATTTCAAAAGTTTTTAGTGAATATTATCAATTTAAAAATACTAAAAGTGTTGTTCTATTTGACATTCAAAATTACTGATAAAAATAATAGTTAATTTATAAATATGTTCTTCATTCTTAATCAGAGAAATTTCTTAATATAAATTTCAATTTAATCGAACATCAAACACCGAGCCCAAATAAAAAATATTCAAAGCTAATTTTCTCCAAACCAAACAATCAATAAATCCAATTAGAACAACAATTAACATCAAACATTTTATTAATATTTTGAGGAATAATATCTCAAATTTCATAAAGAAGTTGAAAATATTCTTTGTAAACCTCCTTTAGCATATTTGCCTCTATGCATTCACTAGAAATATTGTTATCACATCCATTCAACAATTCATCAAACAATTGAAATTTCTCATAAATTTCATCATTTTCTTCAATTTCATCTTGTTCAAAACTTATCAATCTTGGACTATTTTCTTGATAATTACTTTGGCTTGAAGAAGAATATGAATATCCATGTGGAATAAGCCTTATTGGTTTTGGAATATGCACTTGAATCTTCTCAACTACTTCATCTCTTTTCATATGGCTTTCGCGCTTTTCGACCTCCTGTTGTAGCAGGTTATCTGTCTTTCTTGACTTTTTACCTTGTCTTCGCCGTTTCTCTTCTTTGTTTTGTCTACTTTTCTTTGTAGTAATAGGTTGAGTAGTTCGTTTTGGATTGAATTTTTTAGGTTTTGGTTCGATTCCTAATGCCCTAAGTTTCTTCAAGAGATTAGTGTGCCAATGATTCTTAATCTCGTTATCAGTTCTTCCTGACAATCTTCCAGCTATTAGGGACCATCGACCACCAAGGAGTGAATAAAGACGAATGATAAGATCATCTTCCTCTAGACTAAAATTTCCTCGCTTAATACCTAACATACACAAATTCAGTATTTAGAATCAGTAAGATTATATTGAACCACCATGACTTATCATATGTAACATCTCAAAAGAAATCCTCTAATTAGGTCACCCACCATTATAACTTTTCAATAATGGGGATTCTATTAAATTCCTCTATCCTACATTTAACTTCGCCATTATATATATATAGTTCGGACAAAAGAAATACTATTTAATTAAATCTATCGAACCTACTCTAGATCTGCCTCTAATACCTGGTCGAAGATAGTTCACCCATCTTAGTCTGCAACTCTTACCACATCTAAGAAGTCCTAAATATCAAAAAAAAAAAAATGTCATCAAAAAACATTAGTACATCATGAATACGTAAAATTGATACACTCAAAGTACTTGTTATACTATTCACATTAACTCTAAACAACAACAATATCTGCACCTCAGTGCCAAACAAGTTAAGATCGACTATTATTTCATCTAAGTTCATATCATATCATATCATCATCGAACGAACATACAAATATTAATCATTACCAGCATTCATAGGCAAAGATCTCCAATTACCTTCACCATGTAGGTGAATGTAATTGGTGAGCAACATGTCTTCTTCTGCAGTCCATGCACCTTTTTTCATGCCCACTTTAGAACAACATGGAGTTCTTCCCATTGAAAGAGAATAGAATCTAGAAGGCACAAAAAAGGAATAAAACTTTCTTCAAGGTGAAAGGTCTTAGTTTATACTTTATAATGAGCTAGATCTAGGAAACAAACCACTTGTACCCTTTGGTCACTTTTTTTAATATTTATCTTTGGCACGAAGTTTAACAGAACAAAGAAGACTTTTCAATCTTATTATACTAAATTAAAGTTATGTTAAATGTATTAAAATGTTCTTTAATTTTGTTGTGTTAATCATGTCGCGTAGAAAGTTGAAATTAATGTTTTGTCAAAAAGAAAATGGATCATTCTTTTTGAAATAGACCAAAAAGGAAAGTAGGTCATTCTTTTTGAAACAGAGAGAGTATATAATATCAAAAATACATTTAACGTAAGCGCATGAATAAGGTAGATTTTTTCGTAGGTCTTTGCTATCTGAATCAATTTTGAACGAACAGTATTTAATTTCTATCTGGCTCTATATTGAAAACTTACATTACTGATATATGATCAAAATTATTTTTTAGTATACATAAATAAAATCAGATACGTCAATGACCATCTGTCTACTTCTAGCAGCTGACACAGATAGGACAATTGAAAACTCCTTGACCAGTTGTCTACTTCTAGCAGTTGAAGCAGACAGGACAATCGAAAACTCCTCGATCATTGCTTTGTATATAAGTAAAATAATAATACACCCTCATCCCCCGCCCCTTCCGACTTATTCTTCATATTTTGAATCCTTTTAGTGAATTTTTTAATTCCGTCATGTATTAAAATACACTTAAAATGTCACCTATTCTCTTTTTCTATTTGATTTATATATAAGGTTTTGTTACTTTTTGTTTCACGTGGATCAATTCTTTCAAGAAAGGACTAATAATACGTTAATACTATATATTAAAAAAATTAAAGAGGCACATGTTCTATTAAATAGTTATACAACTTGTCTAATTATTTTATACTCTTTCATTGAATGTACTAATAACAAAATTTCATGTATTAATTAATACATGAAAAGAAAAAAAAATCTATTAAAAGAATGTTTTTTGGAAAATAGATGATTTTTTAAATTTATTATTTAGTGTTTGATAAGTAAATAAATTTTAAAAATATTTTTATATGTAATTTAGAAAAATACTATGAAAGTGAGATGGGTGGAAAGTGGGGGTTTGGGTTGGCGGGGCGTCAACGGGAGTAGATTGGGAGGAGACAATAAACTTAGAATGTCACTAATGAAAATTGTTTTCGCTACTTTCATTGGAGGAATCATTTTTTAATAAAAAAATTATGAAAAGTTTTTTTTTTCTAGAGAAAATGTTTTGAAAAAGGGGAATTTTCATAAATAACTTAGGCTTAAAACTTAATATGGTCAAATAATTATATTTTACATAATAACACGATATAACTTCAACTATGTGACCTGGAGGGGAGGAGAGAGGCGAGCGATATCGAGAGAGAGAGGAGAGAGGAGAGAGACGGATTATATATGTATATTTGTCAAATTGTATGTGTATATTTGTTAAACAATTGTATATATATAATTAATATACATATATGTATTTGTATATCTGACAAGCGAGATTGGGAGAGGGAGGAGAGGGCGAGCAAGAGAGGGCAGAAAGTGGAGAGAGGCGAATTGACTATGTATATCTGTCGAATTAACTATAATAATTGTATATATGTTGCTGATATACATATGTAATTATATATCTGACAAGAAATTGCAGAGAGAGAGAGGAAGAAAGGAGATAGAAAATAGGGTCTTGGTTTGATAAGTGATCCAATAGGGAAAATTAACTATGAATAACATGAATTGTTATTTCTTTCGGAAGAAAATGATCTTTTATGTCTACTTATAATTTAAATAAAATAAACAATAACAATCTTATAAACTTATTGTATTTTATTTATCAATTTTGTTTCATCTTTTATCGATCTCGCATGACAATCAATTTTCTACAAATATATCTGTTAAATATTCATTAAAAAATTATTAAAAAAACATAATCATCAGAATATCTCTAATAAATTCTATTTCAATCTCAAATTTCAATGGTATAACATGAACAAATTAATTTCCAATAGTGATATATCTAAAATAATAAATATTTATAATTAATTACATGACCAATTCTCTTGTGTAATTTCAATATCATGGGCTAAAATGTCTCCTTCAATAAATTAAAATCAACTTTAATTTGGACCACTTTAGAACCTAGGGGATAAGATTGAAATATATATGTGGTGAGGGAATTGATTTCATAAAAATCATCATCAAAAAGTAGTACTACATATCACTTTTATTGTATTTTCAAAAAGTTAATTACTTTATGTGAAAGTACTATGGATGATGCTCTATCGGTTTCAATTTATTTATTTGATTTTAATTTAATATAAATAATAAAAGTATTATAATATATATGTAGGCGGAGCTATACAATATTTAGGAGTTTATCTGAATTCTTTTCAGTTAAAATCATACTATTTATATATGGTTAAAATAATTTTTTATGTATATACAGTAAATGTTGAACCTCCTTTGACTAGTTCGTGTTTCTACTTTTTCAGATTTTGAACCTCCTTAGTAAAAATTCTGGCAACGCCACTCAACAACAACAATAACATACTCAGTGGAATCCCAAGTGGGATCTGGAGAGGGTAGAATGTACACAGACCTTACCACTACCTCAAAGATAGAAAGATTGTTTCCTGGGAATCCTCGTCTCAACCCATAAGCAGAAAACTAGACATGAAAAAAGAGAAATGAAAAGAAAACAGAAAGGACAACTAATAACCAAAAACACATGATAATGTGTAAAAACAATAAAAAAAATCAACATATATGTGTATATATACACACACACATATATGTATATAAAGATGTGATGAAAATATTTTTTTTTTGATACTCGGTATAATAAATAGAAAAGGATAATATTATAAGACCAGTAAATGTATTTCTATATAATTTAGGTAAAATGATATAGGATTGATAAAGATAAAGCGCGTTAGAACTAGGGTAAAGAGAAGACAATATTGATATCGAATATTACTCGTAAAATTTATTTTCCTTCCAAAATTTGAAATATTGTAGATCCTTTGCTCTTTATAATTTTTATAGAAAAATAAGATAATCTTTCAAAAATTTCTTTATATAAAAAATGAAGACTTTTATTAAAAAAAGACATAATAATTAAAGATAAAAAAATTATTCATGGCATGGTCATTCTTGCATTTTTCTTCCCTTTTTGTATACAAAATAATAAAAGATACTCCCTTAGGTCATTATCATTGCAGCTGCATGGAGTAGCTTTTTGTGTTATTGGAGATGGACTAGGACTTCTTAAAATAAAAATAATTTTCACTCGATATTGAGTATTTGTATTGAGTCCCGATTACATTGAATCGCATACTGCAGCATCCATTAGGTAATAGTGTTTTCAATAGAATTTTTTTCATGTTCAAAATTTGAATCAGAGACCTCTAGTTAAATGTGAAATAATCTTAGGGGTGAATCTATCCCTGGTTAGAGGGCTCATCTAAACTCTCTTCGGTAAAAGATTATGTTATTTATATATGATTAATTTTTTTTATGTATATATAAAAGATGTAGAATTCACTTTAATTAGTTCATATATTTATTTCTTTAGATTTTAAATATTTTTTAAAAAAATTCTGACTCCGCTACTGAATAGTCTCACTACTGCATCAAAAACAATATTGGTGAAGTAGACAAGGAGTTAGCATGGTGTCAAGGTTGCATGCCTTGTTCATTATTTTTATGATGATATTTGCGCCATTTTTAAGTATAATTTACGTAAATTTTATAGTGCTAAGAGTTAATTATATATATTTTTTATTTTTTTATAAATTACATTTTTTTTTAAACATTATGGAATTTGGGACACATCGCTAGACTTCTAGATACATTATTTGGATTTTCGAATACATCAACAAACATCTAAATACACAACAAAGGGATGTATCAAAGAGGATATGACATTTAGATACATAGGTAACCGAGAGGAGATTTATGTATCCGAGAGAGGAGGGATGTATCTCAAGGGAAGATAGGGATGTATCAACAAAAGGAAAGTGATGTATCCGATATGAGATTTTTTAAATTTCTTAAAGATTATGATAAAATAAGATTTATACTTAGCTAATATTGATTTATTATTTTATATTGTTAATGTTTTTATATGTCCAGCCTTGTAAAAAAAAATTTAATAAGAAATTTCAAAATATAAAAAAGTAAATACACAAAAAAATTATCATTCTATTTATAATTGTACGTATTAAATCAATACTGAATAAGTAGAAATAACAAAGTGAATACGATTCTATCTATTTTAATTTATATGACTCATTTTTTTTTTAGTCTATCTAAAAAAATAACATATTTTTTGACAAAAAAATCTATAAAAATGTATTCTTTTTAAAGATAATTTTGAAACATCATAAGCTTTACTTCACGCCCACGGGCATTTACTGTACAATTTTATTTACATCCAAAAGTACACGTGGCAACAACAAAGCAATATTCCCCGAAAAGATAACGTGTACGTAAATTTTATTTTTATTTCGAAAGTATTAATACGATAGATCTTCGAAATCAAGAATGCAATTTAAGGAAGTAGCAGAAGTATAAGAAATAACAAATACTGATAATAGTAGTATCAGTAGCGGAGTCACTCTTTGGCCAGGGGTTCATCCGAATCCTCTTTAGCGAATAATTATATTATTTAATACATAGTTAAAATTATTATTTTTATTTATGTATAATAGATATCGAACCCCCTCGGCTAGTTCGTCTGCTTGTTTTATCAGATTTTGAATTCTCTTAATTGAAATTCTGATTCCGCCATAGAGTAGTACTTTTTTTTCAAACATAATGGAGAAAAAAATTATTTCATTCGTTTCAATTTTGTTTGATCTATTTTCTTTTGGTCTGTTTAAAAAAGAACGAGGAACTTTTTATTTTTTCACGTGATATATTTAAAACTACAAGATTAAAGAGCATTATGATATATAAGATTTAAGTCTTTTTTTTCTTAAGCTCAAATCAGGTCAATCTAAAGTAAACACATAACAATACAATATCGAGTTACAAGAAACAACAGATAGTAATAAAGATTGAATGATAAGAAACTACATAAAAAATATTACGACTACTAATCGTCATCGATCACTTACTATCATAATCTACCTCCTTTACGCTTTCTTTTCAAAAATTATTTCAGGGCATTCAGTTCTTTGGTTCAATTTTGAAAAAATGGGCACCAAATACCGAACTGAACTAATTCAGTTTGATTCGATTTTTTCAACTTCGGATTTGATCTGATTCGATGTTTTTTAAATATTTTTTCGATGCGAACTAATGAAAAATAAAACAAGGACAAAATGAAACTAATGAAAAATAAAATGACACTTAAAAACTTAAAATCATGTTAAGTGATGATGAAACTTGTGTCTCCAACTATTGTTCGAAAAAAATAAGATCAAAGACGAGTTCCTTTAGATGACATCCATCGATAAAAATATATTTGGGTTCTTCCTCAAAAATAATATTTCAAGTTAACTATAGTTGAGACCCTTACACAGAACACCAAATCAAATGATCGAAATTTTTAAAAAAGAACACAGATATCAAATGAAAAAATCAAAGAATCAAAATTGAAAACTGAATTAGTTCGATTCAATTCGATTTTCTTTTCAATATTTATATTCATCCCTATCTAAAATTATCATATTCTCGATAAGTTGAAATCGCATCACGTTACAACTAATGGCATTCCCCCGTAATTATACCCAAACTCCAAGCCCGAATTATATTCAGATCAGTCACGATTTTCACCAACCTCTCCGTTTGCCACGTGTCATCATCTTATTCGTCTATTTTCTCTATAAAACCACCTCTTCCTTCCTTCACAATCTCTAACTAGTTTCTCACTTTCTCTCTCTAGCTATATAGGGAGAGTAGGTTTTTTCTCTTTCTAAAAAGTTTTCAGATCTATATGTGTACAGAAATAGCTATACGTATAAATGAGGAGTTTGCATTTTGTGTTGCGGCAGTCTCTCATTCGCTTGGTGCAGGTCGGGACCTCCTTCGCCGGTGACAATGGCGGTAGCTGACGGTGACGGTAGCGTACCGGTAAAAACTTTTTTCATTTTTACATGTTGTCTGTGACGAAGTTTGGGTCCCGCCTTGCATCAACTGAATAGGAGACTGCGGTGAATTTTTGTTATGGATCGATCTGATATAAACAGCTTGTTTCACATGAGGTTTGGAGTTTTTTGAATTGGTGTTGATGCTATTTGATTTGTTTTTGTGGTATTTCAATTGAATTTAGCTGGATCTAACTTTGTCAATTGTGCAGTGTGTAATTCCTATGCTGTATAGCTCTATTTGCTAGCTGGATCTAATTGGATTTGGAAGTTTTGATGCTAGTAGCGAAATAGAGGAGTTTGATTTTATTGATACAGTTTAATTTTGCATGATTTAGGTAATTTGTGATTAAGGAATCTGCAAAGTAGATTTACTAGAAGAGTTTCTGCTTTTGATTCCGCTTTTAGGTACATTAAAAGCACATTGTAGCTTAATGATTTCATTTTCGACGAATATTTAATCAGAAGCTTGTTTAAATATTGGTTACGCTGTAGTAGATCAACTCTAGAGAAGTTTAGTGCTGTTGTTTTTGCCATAGAAATTGAATAGCACAGACAATTCGTTGGAAAGGAAGAGTTTTCCGCATCTTTAGTCCTTTGATTAGTACTAGTGCCTATTTTGATGTTTGAGTGTTAAATGAGGACTGAGGGTGTATTGCAATGAAATCATTTTTTCAATGTTTAGTTACCAGAAAATATTTTCTAGGGAAACATTTCTCACTAAACAAAGAAAATTGACTTCCTTGTGGGAGAAAGCTCATTTTTTATATGATAACAATTGTTCACTTGGTTAATGTGATAGGTAAACAATGTTTTCATCTTTAATAGTATTAATTATCTAATGTTTCTATCAATAGTATTAATTATCTTTGAGAAATTGTCAATACTAATTATCACGCCATCTATACTTTCCACTATCGTTAACGCTGATGTTCCAGGCAATGCTTTTTCAAGGTAAAACTTTTTTTAATGGAAACAATTGTTTACATTTCTCGTGCACCCAGACAGCTAGAAATTCTATATCTTGGTTGTTGGAGGAACAAGGTTATGTTGCTTTAAGCTGTATGCATTTTTTGGGATGATGTACTGACCAACTCATCTTGTGACACTTCGATAAAGTGATGGTAATCACATATACTCTACGACTTCCAAGTACATATTTTGCCTTGGTATATGTTGAGATCAAATCTTAGTAAGAAGTGTTTATTTTTTAACCTAATTATTTGGAATTTACTGCAGATTAGGCTTCATTTGTAGTTCATTCTAACTAAGGAAAGCCAAGCAGTATAATTGCTGCATGTTTTCTTTTGTACGTGATTCCATCAACTTAGCACATTTTCCCTTCTGACCTAGAAAGAAAATCCAGCGAGGAAATTTATATTTAAGTTGGAAGTTATCTCGGAAACTAATGGTGCATATTTCAGTTTAATCTTTTCTCTATGATTCTTTTGAATGCGTTAGTCGAATTAAAGGATATATTACTTTTGTATCTTCTAGCCACTTTGGGAAGGCTATATCTCTTATAAAATTTCTTACTAAAAAGTTCAGGCTTGGATCTTATATGTAGATTTGAATTATATTTCAGTTTTGTTCAAGAATCATGTTTGGAAGTAATTCATGTGCATGTTTACTTTATGCTGATTTGGTTGTCTTTAAATGATTTTGAGATAATAAGCTCTATAACCAGCCAAGAAATTTTATCTTGGAAGATGATCTATTAGATTTGTTTCAATTTAGGTAGAATCCTGATGGCCGTAACTCAAAGCTAGGATGTTAAGCTAATGCCATATATGACTTCTAGGCTGTTTGATCGGTAGTCTTCAGTACATTTAGTTCATCTCATCCTATGAATTTTCAGTTTGCCATGGATTAAACTGTCAAATAGTGTTTCCATCATCTTCTTTTTGAGTACATTGTAGGGGTAAGGTCTGCCTACTATACTTCCCCTGAACTCCACCTAAGGGAATACATTGGATATGCTGTTCTTGTTGTATTGTGTAGGTTGCATCTGCACTTTTATAAGGTAGATATACTAGCTGCATACAGCTGTCTTTGTTTTATGAAATTGACTCTCTTTTTCTCATCTGCATCCCCTTTCTTTTTACAAACTCCATACTTACTAATCTTTCAATAGTTATCTTAAAGTATGGAGACGGTTTATGGTTGGACATAATGTGCAATTGCATGGTTAATGGACGTTGACATATGGGAGAGGCTTAAATATTAATTGTAAGGCTGGATATTCTAA
Source organism: Solanum aculeatissimum (assembly GCA_038996855.1). Classification (NCBI taxonomy): domain Eukaryota; kingdom Viridiplantae; phylum Streptophyta; class Magnoliopsida; order Solanales; family Solanaceae; genus Solanum; species Solanum aculeatissimum. The sequence continues at coordinate 24,129 of JBCEWC010001081.1, forward strand.
TATGAATAAGTTGCTTAAAATTGATGTCATTCTTTACCTGTTATTGTTCCAGAGACGTACATTCTTTCCTAACAGTTCTATTTGATTTTTGTTCACTTTAATCAGTTTAAAATTTCAGCTAGATTAAGTTAATATCCAGTCCTGGTATTCTCTTGCACAATGGCGAGAACACTAAATTTTCTTCAGAGTTTACTTGCTGGGTCTTAACCAAACTTTTCTTTTTATGTTCTCACAGTCAGAGATGTTTTACTTCCCGCCACCTTTGTCTTACATCATTTACGTTTTCACTTTCATCTTAATTGAATATGAAGCTGAGGATCTTCCAGGTGTTGTAAAGGAATTTAGGCTGTGCTCTGTAACATTTAGGTAATAGTAACTGTTTTTCACGGACTGTCTTTAAGACCTGAAGCATGCATGGACTGCGTTGAAGGTAACATTCCAAGGATACAAGGCCATTACCAGAGGATGGTGCACTTAGTTACCATGTGAAACTGATACTTCCAGGTGGAGTTGGAGAATGAAAAATGTGACCCCTCCTGTTCCTCGTAGTTCCATTTTGTTCACATTTGTAAAGTGATCTTCCTTTGATCCACAGATATTTGGTTGCCTAATGCTCTGAATGATGAAGTTTCTGATGTAGATCTTCTCCGAGAGCTCACATCGACAAGAAAGGTTTGTGTTGTTAAAGATTTGAACACTGAAAATAGATGGAGAGTCCATGATCAAATCGATCAGGTCAGGTAGGAACAAGGTTGTTTAGTGTATAAGCAATTCTTTAGCGATCGCAACAAATACATGGTGTAGTTTTCAACCTTCCCTTTCCTCTGATGCAACAACGCAATACTAGTTGAGATGTTACAAGAGAGATGGTGACAAAAAATGACACAACACCATTTCCTATTAAAATCCAAAAGTTAAAAAAGTTTCTTTGGATTGTTGTTAATATTGTATCATATTATTACTTTAAATATAATATTTATTTAAATTTTATTATATTTATTAAAGTTATTGTTATGTAATGATAAAAGTCTAATAGGAAAATATGTGTTGTAACGCATAATTACAATCAACAAACTCGTTGTTAACTCTCTCTTTAATTAACACTAACTTTTAAGTTTAAATTACTTTAATTAACACTAACTTTTAAGTTTAAATTACTTTATTTGGGGAACACGTATCAATATTTCCCCCCCAAAAAACGCTTCTAAATTGACCTTTTCACCCCAAATAGCATATATCTAGCTATCATTACCTAATACCTACAATTAGGGTTGCGGGTAAAATTAGGTCATGAAAATATGACTTGATTAATTTGTTCAAGTTTGAATAAATTATTTATCGGCTCAAAATATTGAATAATACCAACATATATTGACCTATCAAAAAATCATGTCATATATAATTATAACAAAGAATAAAGATTCAGTCTGTAAAACCTGTTTACTTATATACTTAACATCTCTCCGATGGGTTGTTAGAACTGAGCACTACCAACAAATATAAAAATTAAAATTTGTAAAAATTGGAGAAGTTAAGTTATAACTTACTTTTTAACTCATTTATAATTTAATATGTTTTGATTCGAATAACTTTTAGATGGGTTAATTCACTCATTTAACATGTTTAAAACGACAAGATAAAGAACGTTGTACTCTCTTCGTCTCAATTTATGTGGTACATTTCTAATTTTGAGATATTGATCACAAAATTTTTCATATAAGTCTGTCTATCTCCATTTAAAAAAATTTGAAGATTTTATGGACTAATTTTCGGTCAAACTTAAACTGTTTGACTCTCAAAAAATAAAAAGTGTCACATAAATTGAGATAAAAAATATAGTATATTTGACATATCTTTAATTTAAGATCATAAAATAAATATTTAGTTTCTTAAACCCGTATTAAGTCAAAAAAGAACAAACAAATCAAAACGAAGTCATAAATAGTTAGGTATAAATACTAATTTGTCGTAGGGGGGGGGGGGGGAGGGGGGGGGGGGGG
>JBCEWC010001081.1:26138-44735 GCA_038996855.1 Solanum aculeatissimum
GGTAGAAATCCCAATTCACCAGAAGCCCCCCCCCCCCCCCCCCCCCGCGTCTTCCTCTCTTCACCATAAATGTGTTTATTGACACATGAAATTATTCCAAATTCCTCTCTCCATTCCTAACATTCTTTTATTGTTTCTTTTCTTTTGACTACACAAAATTAAATTTATTTCAAAAAAAAAAAGGGTCTTTTTTTCTCACAGAATTGTGAAAAAAAAAGAAGCTAAAAATGTGTCTGTTTTTGAGTGGTGCTCATTTGTTTCTTTTTGATATGCTAGAAGATTGAAGAACTCCATTTTGATCAAATAAGAAGGAAAAAAAAAAAGGTCAGCTTGTTATCATAATTTTCCTTTTAATTCTTAGTTGTTCAAATTAAAGTCTATGTTTACACATGAATCGAGGGAAACAGTCATGATAAGTTCTGCACATACTCTACCCTCTCAGGCATCTCCCGGCCTACTTTGCAGGAATTCTATGAGTATGTTGTTGTTGTGTTCTTATTGCTCTTGACCAAAGATCTCGGGCTTGAATTCTTATCATTAATCTTGCAAGATTCAAGGTCTTGAGTTCGAGCTCTCATATAAAAAAATAAATCTTATCAACTTCCTTCTTAAATTTGTCTTACATGGTGTGAATCCAATACACAAAGCTTATACTGACCATAGAAAAAAAATAATATTTCATCTTATCTAATTTTTTTTTTCCATGAATGAAAATATTATGATGCAACAATTCATACTTTGTAGTTTAGGAGATTGATGAGCTACATTTTGGCCAATATTAATCAAGATTGATCAAGATCTGCGTACAACCTAACCTTCCTCAAACCCCACTCGTGGAATTATAACGAGTCTTGATGTGTTGTAGTAATCAAGATTTGCATACAACCTAACTCACCTCAAACCCCACTTGTGGAATTACAGGGAGTCTTGATGTGTTGTATCAATCAAGATTGATCAAGATTTGCATACAACGTAGCTCTCCTCAGACCCCACTCGTGGAATTACAACGAGCCTTCCCAGACCTTACTCGTGGAATTACAGTGGATGTGTTATATTTGTTAATCAAGATTGATAGATATGGTGATCGTGAGACGGACACTAGCCTGTTGTACAAGAAACAAAGAGATTAGTATTGACTTTGGTGAACAAGAGAGTAAGATTCCCCTTTCTTTTCTTTTTATTTGTTTAATTTGTAGAATGTCACTTGCTAATTTCCCTCCTATAATTAAGGTAATCAAAGATTTTTTTGAACTCCAACCACCTCAAGGTGTTTAGTGTAACTTTGTTGACTTATGTGAATCAAATGAGTCTAGACAGAGTCAAATTCAGAATTTGAAGTTTACGAGTTTTTGTAGTGATCCCAAGTTAATATTACAATAGTAGTTGGATTCACAGTCAAATACATATAGATACTTTAGTAGATTTCTTTATATATCTACAAGGTTTGAGCAAAAGTTACTAGTTCAGATGAACTTGTAACCAACTCTCTAGATCCGCCCCTTGAATCTAGAATGTGGATATTTACACATTATTCATACTACAATAAGTATTACTACATACATCTCTAACACCAAGCAAGTTAGGTTCAACGTACGACTATATAAATCATCAAAGTCCATGTCACTCCATTTAAGTCGTCTTGTCCTATATTACCAAAAACATCGGTATGTTAGTTGTATATGGATGCATATTGAAGTCAGGTGCCGAGGATCTGTTAGAAATAACCTTTCTATCTGCCAAATGTATGTGGATGTTTGTTAAAGTCAAGAAATCTAACAACCAAATGTAGATTATCAATGTCTTGAAATTACAATAGGATTTTTTTAAATATATTTTTCATGGTTGATAATTCAAGATTCTTTTGTGGGACCTTTAGTTGTTTGGTACTACATGTTTTTGAACCTATATGTGTAACATGTGAGGAGCATAAACTTTCAACTTTTCTTGTCTATTTTTATAAATGGAAAGATGAGGAAGAATCTATCATTTATTAGTGTGAAAGAGATAGTTGGCTCTATGGGAGTTTTTTTCTAAGTTGTTCGGACTCTCCAAAAATTTTGCCGTACTCGTATCGGATCCGACACGCACCCGTTGATATTTCTGAAGAGTCCGAGCAACGTAGGACTTTTCTTGGTTTTAATGTATTGTCTCATTTGTAAAATGGTGGACCTAACTCTCATTTCATGAAAAACACAAGTGACTATAGGGACAAAACAGTCATTTTCTACAGGACTTTTGAAAAGTCTTCAACTTTTTTTTTTTTGTTGGTATCAAAATTTCTACTTTTGGGATCCATTAATGGTTTTATTTATTTGTTTTTGTATAAATACTTTTAACTTTTGTGGTCTTAAACGTAAGATATGTAAAATGTACCAAACTACCCTTTTAGTTAGAATAAAAGAGTTTTCGAAACATAAAGAGGCATTCTTTACTGTTTCCCACTAGGTGTCCGGTATCCATTTTGGGGCCGGACTAATCTGAAATCGTCACATAAGACATTCCTACGAAGATTTTTTCAACTGAGACGTATAATTAAGGGGGGAGGGCGAAGAGTTTGTTTTCGAAGTTCTGTTATCAATTTTGAAGTATTGTGATTTATCTCCATTATGTTCTTCAATCATATGAGTTGATATGATCTTTGATCATATGGTTTCTCTGTTATACTACTGAAATGGTAAATGTAGTACAACTCGGGATCTATCGTAGGAGCATGCTACGAGTTAAAATCCTTTCGAGAACAAAGTCTTGTATTTAAGTGAAGAAGGGTAGATAGACGGAATCATAATCTTCATGGAGAAGTCATTTAACTTGTATCTATTTAGTGTTCTGTACAATCTGTTTTTGGCACATCTTGTAACCAACACAAGAAGCCGTTTTAATGTTGTCTTTCTATAGTCTTTCTGCATCTAGCTAAATTTACGAATGGGACTTCAGGAATTACAACGTATGATGGTCTCGAGAGCTGCATTCTTAACAGTCAGTCTTATGACAACGGAAGTGATGTCAATAGCAGATGTGATGAAGGTGTTACAGATTCTTTATATGATAACGACTCGAGCAGCTCTTTCAGCAACAATGTTTTTGGATCATTTTGTACTCACTTGACAACAACCCCTCAACATTTTTATGTGAAAGAAAAAACTGGTTATACAACACAACTTTCAGATGTGGAAACAATGAAAGAAAAATTCGCAAAGTTGTTACTCGGGGAGGATGTGACCGGAGGAAGCAAGGGGATTTCCACTGCATTAGCATTGTCCAATGCCATTACAAATCTTGCAGGTACTTAAATGTTTGTACTTCTTTATCAATCAGTTATGTAACATCTTCTCTGACTCCGATTCTACTATAAACTCGGTAGTAAGGATGAAAAACGACTTAAGCTGCCTCGTTCTTGCTCCTGCTTTTCTGCTGCAATCTCAAGACAATAGAGTGTTTATTACCGTGGAATGTTAACTTGTGTTTTTGCTCTAGTAAGCTTAATGTTAACATGGTATGCATGTATGTTATATTACCGGAAACAAACATGAATCGAAGTGAAAAAAGGATAAAAAGATGTTATGTTACATGGAGTAGTACACAGATTCGTCTGATTTTTCTTTTTCGTTATAGTTTTCACTTTCGTGTGCATTTCATGATGCGATTTTCTTAATGTCTAATGTTACTTCTTGATTTAAAGCTTCTGTGTTTGGAGAGCTGTGGAAATTGGAGCCACTTGGAGATGAACGAAAGAGGAAATGGATAACGGAAATGGATTGGCTGCTCTCACCTACCAATCATATGATTGAGTTGGTTCCTGCAAGACAAAGTGGTTCGAATGGCCAAAGATTGGAGGTAATAAATCATTCAATTTACTCGTAGACAAATTTACTTAAATGGAACGACATGTTCAGTGAGGATTCATATAGCTGAACCCAACTTTTATGGGGATTGAGGCATAGTAGTTGTTGTACAAAGCAACATATTGAGTTCCACTTCACGTTTGAGCAGATAATGACAGCAAAAACTCGGGCAGACATCCATATGAATCTTCCAGCTCTTAGGAAATTGGATTCGATGCTTCTTGTAGGTGCTCTCTCAAAATCCTTTTAAATTATACCACTTACTCGCTGCATCGACTTGGACCACTGTCTTAGATTTTTTTCCTCGACTTGATAGGAAACGTTGGATTCAATGGTTAGTACTGAGTTTTGGTACACGGAAATGAGTACCCAAGCAGAAGGAAAGAGCATAAAGTGGTGTCTTCCTTCACCCAAGGTACCTGTAGCTGGTCTATCTGATGTCGAAAGAATGAAATTGGTGAATCAAGAAAAATTGGTGAATCAAATATTCAAGGCAGCGAAAGCTATCAATGAAAACGTCTTGGCTGAAATGCCTGTTCCAACAGTTATCAAGGATGCACTTCCAAAGGCAAGAGAATTCTCACTAAAGCTATTTACTATCGAGTTTAAGTTCTATGTACTGAAACCGTAAAAAAGTTCCTATCTTTTTCTTTCTAAAAAGTGCTTATTTGAAAGAGTCGAGGTGTTTGGCCAAGCTTTTAGGAAAAACAAGTGTAGTTAATTTGTCGAAATTGCTCAATTTGATCCATTCATTTCTGCAGTGTGGAAGGACAAGCCTCGGGGACGACCTTTATAGGATACTGTCAACAGAACCAACTTCTGCTGATGAAATATTCAATTCCTTGAAGTTGAAATCTGAAAACAACGCGCTTGAAGTTGTTAACAGTTTAGAAGGATCCATTCTTGTTTGGAAAGAGAGAATAGCTGATCAAGCAAGCGGAAAATCTCCAGCTCGAAGATCTTGGTCTTTCGTAAAAGATCCAATGTCTGAGCTAGACAAACTAGACGTCTTATTGAGCCGAGCAGAAACTCTTCTACGACAGCTCAAACTTAAACATCCTAACCTTCCTCAGACGTTCCTCAATGTCACGAAAATCCAGTATAGCACGGTGAGATAATCTTATCCACTAGTAAAGTTTTGTTCAATGCAACTTATGAGGATGATTGTCTTGTCCTTAAATCGCGTTATGATTTATATATATGCTGCTATGGTGTAAACGTACGTTCTGTTAGATGCTCAATTGTTTTTTCTGTATCATTGTAGGACGTTGGACGTTTAACTCTTGAAGCATACTCTCGAGTTCTCTTAAACTTATCATACAACATTCTTACACGGATAGGAGAAATTCTGCAAGTAGATCTCTCGAGCCACTCCAACTCGAGTGAGGTCTACTCGAGTCCTATATCGAGTGATGAAGCACTCGTTGATCGATCAGATGAACAGAGCTGATGGACATTTTAGAGACTCCTATGAAGCTTGTAGCAGCATGTTTACAGCAAATGCACCTTAACAATGCAGAGTTTTTATGCAAGTCTTTTTGGTGTATGGAAAACATATGTCTTGCATTTATCGACTTGGTATAAATACTGATATTGTAAGAAAAAATATTTACACCAGATGTTTACATCAAATCGTACGAATTTATTGTGACTTTAGTCATATACTAGAGTAAGATGTGTAATGTACTTTTTTGGTTTTTATAAATATTAGATACGGATAAATTTTTCACATATCCAGTAAAACTCCTCAACTCATATGACTGAATTTTACATGCATATTGATCGATGTTCAATCGTTTTTGTTTGAGATTTTGATACATGCGTATTAAGTGTCTGAACTTCAACCATATACGAAAGAATTTAATCGTTCTTTCTATGAAGCTAAGTCGTTTTTACTTGAAGTTCATACACGTACTATTGAAGTTTAGTCATTTTTATTTGAACTTCAGACACCATGTATTTGAAGTTTTTCGTGCAATAAAATTAAAAATCTTGGAATAAGTTAAACATCAGTATCCAAATAAGTGCCTCAATAAATTTTCAAATCGAACCCACTGTTTCCGAAAAACTCTCGTCTAAAAAATCAAATCCCATAAGCAGAAGATACTAGATATAGAGAAAAGGGAAAGGAAAAGAAAAAACAAAAACGACTAAAAATGAAAAACAAATGATACTATGTAAATACGATAAAAGTACAAATATAAGACGGATAATGACCAAATATTAAACTAATAGCCAATATTGCACAACTTTTAAAAAAATGGACAAAATTTAAATAGTACCCTTAAAAGGTAACATTTGTGTAAATCTTTACTTATTTATTTGGGCCAAATTTGGAGATCCGTCCATTATCCGAATAAGCATATTCACAAAACCCTAATAAGAAATCAAACATATATTTGCCGCACTTAGCTCTCACTTACATTCCCTCTCGTCCCCGCCGATCGATCTCTTCCACAATTTCAAGGTAAAGAGCTGTTTTTCTTTTGATTTTATGAATTTTTATGAGTTTTCATACGCATTTTTATGATTTTTCCTTTTTTAATGATTTTTTTCGTCTAAAATTTGGTGGTGTTTTTGTTATATTTGAAAATGTTGTTATGTTATTGGATTGAGCTGTAGAAATAGCTTTTTGTAGGAATGCAGGGTAAGGTTGTGTAAAATAGATCCTTAGGAGGTTGTGTATAGTTGGAGCTTAGTGCATCGGGCTGTCCTTTTTGTGTTATGTTTGGAGATCTGAGTTTCAGTGGTCTGTTAGTTGTGGTAGATATGGAGTGGGTACAGTTAAGGAAGTGTTTTGTGAGTATTTTGAAGCTTGTTGGAAGGTTCATTTGTTGTTTTTGAAATGTTAGCAGCTGAAAGATTACTTTTTAGTTTTTAGTGTTGGGTAAGCATTAAACTTTTGAATGCTAAAGAATAGAAGATACTGGAAGAGAATTGAAAGAACTATTTATTATTGACTTATTGTTGTCTTTATGATTATGTATTCTGATCCATGAAGTTGGGGTATTTTGGTGGGAATAGGGAAAAGTGACGATGTGCTCTTTTACTTTTACCTAGGGATCAGAATGCAGTTTAGCGAAAGTGTGTGTTTGTTGAGTACTTTGAAGCCCGTTAGGAAGTTCTTTAAAAATGTTAGCAGCTAAAAAATTACTTTAGTTTTGGGTAAGCATTAGAGTTTTGAATGCTGAAAAAGAGAAAATACTAGAAGAGCATTGAAAGAACTAGTCATTATTGTTGCCTTTATGTGTGTGTATTCTGATCCATGAAGTTGGTATATTTGGATGGATTAGGGAAAAGTGAAATGAAGGAGTGTAAAAGTATACGAAATGAGTCTGGTGGTTGGGCTTTAAGTTTTTGTTACTTTTTTTTTTATAGAGAATCTGACATTATACATGTATGTTTATAATATCATTTGAACTTCCAAGCTTTCTTCTTGTTTGCCCCTCATTCTCCACCACATTGTTGGCATAAGTAGTAACCATAAGCTCCTTTGAGCTTTGCATATGTTTGCCAAGGGGTAGTAGCATATGTGAAATTCTCGGTAATTTGGTCAATTTTCTGTTGTTAAATGTTACAGATCATCTTCATTTGATCATGTATCAAAGTGATGATTTTAAGTTTGCTCATCAGGAAAAAAGTAACTATATAAAATTAATGACTTATTTTTACATTATACTGATATGTTAGCTTAACATTACTGGTGGTATGATGTACATTTTTGCTGATAATATGAATAGAATGAGGAAATTAGATATGGAGTTTATTTTATGTTGAGAGTTATTGTTGGTTAATCTTGTACAGAGATGGGTGAAACACCAGTTCCAGAGTCAGTCTTGAAGAAGCAGAAGAGGAGTGAGGAATGGGCTCTTGCGAAGAAGCAAGAACTTGAAGCTGCAAAGAAGAAGAATGCTGAGAACAGGAAATTGATCTACAACAGGGCAAAGCTGTATGCAAAGGAGTATGCCGAACAGGTACTATTGAACTACATATTTTTTGGTTAACATGCTTGTTTGATATTAAGTTAAGTTATCAATGTTCAATTTCCTTTTCTTAGGACAAGGAATTGATTCGTTTGAAACGCGAGGCTAGATTGAAAGGTGGTTTCTATGTGGATCCTGAGGCAAAGTTGTTGTTTATCATCAGGATACGTGGGTAAGAACTATTTTGGTGTTCTTCATTCTATAGTATGCTGAAAGGGGTAATACTATGGCACTCATAATATTTGGTCTTTTAGGATTAACGCAATGCCCCCACAGACCAAAAAGATTTTGCAGCTGCTACGTTTGAGACAGGTATGCACAACTCCTTTCTTATACCCCTCAAAGAAAATGAATATAATTTGATGTTTGATGGTGTATCAGCTACTTTGGATGTCCTTATGTTATTCTGTTTACTGGAAATCCACTTTTGAGTATGTGTTGGGGTTATAGCTCTCCCACTTGATAGTTAAGTACCTATGTAGATCCTGATGATTGGACTGGCTTCTTATGCCAAATGGCTGATCATCAGCCAAGTCATTTTGTTGTCGTCAAGATTATTTATAGTTCTAATGTTATTCTTCTGATTCCCCTCCCTCGTTGGAAACAAAATAAAAAATAGTAGGTTCTCTGGATGTGTCTGATTTTGGTTAGATATGTTTAATGCTTGTATAATTCCTTAAATTTGAGTTATTTAATTGTTACCTCTCTGCTCTGACAGTGAGCTCTTCTTCCTTTGCACATTTCTTGACAGATCTTTAATGGGGTCTTTTTGAAAGTTAACAAAGCCACAGTGAACATGTTGCATAGGGTTGAACCATACGTTACCTATGGGTAGGTATCACATAATGCTCTGCTGCCTCTCAAGTCTTCCTCTATGTTGCTAACTTGCAGTCCCTTATTTCCTTTGTTGCATCTTGCAGTTACCCAAACCTAAAGAGTGTGAGGGAATTGATCTACAAAAGAGGTTATGGAAAGCTCAACAAGCAGAGAATTCCTCTAACCGACAATTCCGTCATTGAGCAGGTAAGTTTCTGCCAGTTCTTCAGCTCTGAATTTAGCGTTTCGTGGGGTTGACATCTCAGAGTACTCCATATGTATTTCAGGGATTGGGCAAACATGGAATTATCTGCGCCGAAGACCTTGTCCATGAGATCATGACTGTAGGGCCCAACTTTAAGCAGGCCAACAACTTCCTATGGCCATTCCAGCTGAAGGCACCTTTGGGTGGACTCAAGAAGAAGAGGAATCACTATGTTGAAGGTGGTGACGCCGGTAACCGCGAGAACTTCATTAATGAACTCATCAGGAGGATGAACTAAAGTGCCTGAAATTTTGCTTTCTAGGCATTTTTAGTGAAACAACAGTTCAGATCCATTTGAGATGATGTTTTGGTTTATGATAGTATACGACATTATTATTTTTGTTTTGATCCCAAGCAGTCTTGATCTTATTTGTGTTGGATTTTTGAATTTATGTTCAATTTGGTTTCAAGGCTGTCTAGTTTTTTTCTTCTCTTGAAAGTTGAATGAGCCATTTCTGCTGCAACTCTATTTGAATTTCATTCATGTCTAAGTAACTTTGGTAGATGGAGTGACTCAATGCAAGGGTCCGAGGAAAGACTTGATCACAAGGGTTCATTTTGTTTGTTGTCGAAGATTGTTTTCAAGGCTAGAATTTGTGATCAAATAACATTGAAGCATTAGTTTTGGTAAATTGTTGAATTTTACTTGTGATGATAAACTTGTAACTGTTTTTTTTGCTTTTTGAAACCAATAATCCTTCTTGGTAGGGATAAGGTCCATGAACGCTTCGACTCTATTTGTGGAATTATAGCTAATTAATTGTATTGTTATTTTAGTACATCTAATGCGAGTTTCGAACCTACTTTCTATAAGTTAGGGGTGTGCATCGGGAGGTATACACAAATTAATGTGCACAAAGATAAACTTTTGCAAGTTAAGGGGAAAAATTAGTGGTGTGCATCGGTTGGTTCGGTTCGATTTTATATATTATTGACTCAGTTTATCAGTTTTCGGTTTTAAAATATGTTAAATCAATAAAAATAATTTTTATCGGTTTTAGGTCCTTGATTACCCATTACAAATTAAAATACTAAAGTGGATAACTAATCACTTAAGTATGGTAAAGATGGACCGATAAATCAGTAAAAAAAATTTAAAACCATTAAAAATTTGATAACTTAATAATCCGATAACAATAAACCAATAACATTTTTATTTATCGATCAGTTCGGTTTTTCACACCTCTACTAAAAGAGGACTTAGATGCTTACTTCCCAAAGATATAGTACTGAATTAACACTACAAAACAAAATAAGGGGCTCATTTGTAACTTTATTGTTAACTATAAGGACTTCCATTGAGATTTTCTCTTCGTTGCCAAGGAGAAAATTCTCTTCGTTGTAACAGAGACCACTGGCCGGCGGTGAAGTTTTTCTGGTAAGATTTCTCTTTTCTTATATTTAACATAATAAATAATTCAATTATATTGTTGTTTAATTCAAAAAAATGTTTTTTTTGAAAAAAAATGAGTAAAAAATAATGAAGAAACCAAATTAAAATGTAAAATATCACGTATGCAAATTCATGAATTAATTTCTTCTGTGAGACAATAACATGAATTAAAGGGACTAATTAATTTCAGGGATTTAGGATTTCAGAGGCGGATTCATGATTTGAAGTTTACTGAGGACCTCAAGTTAATATGTAATAATGTTTGAGTTTTAAAATCAAGTGGGTATGTTAGGAGAATACTCTAGCTAAATGAATTCTGCTTTTGGGGCTGGAGGGTCTTTCGGAAACAACCCATTTTACGACCCCACTTGTAGGATTTTACCGGTATGTTGTTGTTGTCTACTCTAGCTAAATGAAGATGCAAGAATGGTACTTTCTTGATTTAGCATGAAGTTTGAGTTGATTTATCAATGAGTCGCTCAACTAATAGTTATTATCTCAGAAAGTTACTTTCTTTATTGAGAAAAAGTTGGAATCAAGAAGTTTAATTGTTGTTATCCTGGAAAGTTACATTCTTTGTTGAATAAAAGTTGGAATCAGGAAGAAGGGTGACTTTCTAAGATAATAACTATTAGTTGAGTGGTAAAGAAATCAACCCCATGAAGTTTTTCATGCATAAAAGGTCAGTTTTTGTTTCATTGTGAATATTGGTGAGCTTGCCAAGTAGCAGAGTGAGATATTTGTAGTGATGTGATACTTTTGAGCTATCTAAAGCTTTATTTTGTATGGGGAATAAGTAAATATTGAAACAAGGGTATGCTTCATTGTTTGACTATCAAGGCTCAATTTTTTTCGGTTTTTTATTTTATAATTGAAGGTTAGGCTTGTTGTTTAGCTAATTACTTTCTGTATAATTGTCTGATATGTGAGTAATTTTTATGTGGTGAGTTAAAGCCCCAAAGTTTCCGGTTGTAGGTATTGATCTTAATATAGTACATGGGATTGCCGAGATTTAAACGTCCTGTAGGGAATACTGGACCAAGTTCAAATCTTTATGTGGCCAATTGTGGACCTGCAGTTGGACTAACTTTGGACACAATTGAAGCCGTATTTGGTGCGCATGGTCAAGTTAAGGGAGTCCATCTCGCTGATGAAAGTGGCACTAGAGTTATTGTGTCTTATCATGAAGAGAAATCTGCAGAATCTGCCCTGACGGCATTGAATAGACGAGCATGTGCTGAGCTTGGTGGCCGGTCTTTGCACATTCAGTATTCAGTACCCTCGGTTTGTCAGGTGAATCATCTTTATCCACAATAACGTCTTGATTTTTTTACAGTGTTGTAGTTGTCATGAGATTGTTTACAGTGCTTCTCTTTTTAGCATATTGTATCAGTTATTATTTTGAATATACTGTACACGAGATTTTAGACAGTCAGCTCTAGAGCATGATATAAGAAAACTGATTGCAAAGTGCTTCTGAGGGCCCTGCGCGATTCTTCCTTTTGGTTAGCATGTTTGCGTTTCTGGCTAATCATTTCAAGATGAAAATCCAATTTCTGAAGGATGAATAAACAATATACCTGTTTGAAGTTGATACTGGTCATGCTTGACAAAAAGTGATCATTTTCATGAATTCACGTTAGTGTTTTTTTTAAAATCAATTTTGGCCATGTCATTTTAGAAACTAGTCAATGTGTCTGTGGAGTGTGGATTGTCGGTATTAAGTGGAACTTGAATCAGTTTAGCATAGAGTTTTGCCCATTTCTTTTGTCTTTTCTCCCTTGAGTAACTTCCGTTGATAGTTGGTGTATGTTTCTTTTCTTGATGGGCTTGCTTTCTGGTTCAGGTTGCAGTGAATGACTCAATTGAGGTCTCTATGGAAGCTTCAGAGTTAGATATTCCTGGTCTTTACTTGATTCGTGACTTCATCAGTGCCAAAGATGAGGAGGTTAGGGATCACATTTTGTGGGAATATCGTATAGGCATTTACACTGTTATTATATTTTCTCCATCTTTTCTCAAACATTATCTGAAAAGTTCCACTCAAGTTTGACTCAGTTTTGTTGAATCTTTAGGAACTACTTGCAGCTGTTGATTCAAGGCCTTGGCAAAAACTTGCTAAAAGAAGGGTTCAGCATTATGGTTATGAGTTCCACTATAATGTAAGTGCAGATCGTGGGTATTTGGAACTATGGAAATGCAAGTAATTATACCAGCATATAGCAGAAGCATATTTTTTGGCTGCTAGATATGTGATATGAAGAATTAGTTTCTTTGCTCCTGCTTACATCTGTGACCCTTTTTCTTAGACCAATATCCTACTGGATCTTCTAAAAACTCCCACCCCCATTGAAATGAACGTATCATATTGGGTCCCTTGCTTGTGTCCTTTGTTTACACAGGTATGCTCTCTTGTTCCCAGAACCTGTGATAGTGAAAGAGTTAAAGGTAGCATATTGGGTCATAGGGAATTAGCATTTCCAAAACCAGTAAATCAATAAAGTGGGGGATGTGTGGTTGGCACACGTTATGAGCTCGCATTCTAGTGGAGAAGGGAAGAGGGTAGGACCCACTGTCTACTGACTTTAGAATTTGGAAACAATGGATTTCTTGGTTTTGAAAAAAAATATCAGTAAATCATACAAAAGCCCCAACGGAATACTTTAATAGTTCCATCAAGGATGACAGTACCCCAATTTTGTTTTGATTAAGATGAGAGAACTTCTAATTGCCACCTAATGGCCTTATTAGACTTATGAGCAATCAACATTAACTTTCCCTTCTCGTTTTCTTTTAACCTCTTGACAATTCAAAACTGCTGAAAAAGTTCATTTGCAGATCTTAGAAACTCTTGACATTCTCTGCTAAAAGCTGCTGATCTCTCTTATGTTTGTTTATTTCTTTAGATTGTTAAGCTTTCAAAGTCTATTAGGCTTTAAGATCTAAAATGCATTTCTGCTTCAGGGAAAAAAGGGATTAATATGCATTTTTATTGAATTATCTCTCTATTCGCCACTGCAGACGAGGAATGTCAACAAAAACCAGTACTTGGGTGAACTTCCACCATTTCTTTCCCCAATACTTGACAAGATGTCACTGTTTCAAAAGCTTGGTTATACTGAAACTGTACTTCTAGACCAGCTCACGGTTAGTTAATTCCACATCTGACATACTCTTCATTTATGAGCTGTCCTTCCATGACATTTCCAGTTTTATGCCGGCAAGGGAACTATCTTGTCTGAATTGCAATATTGTAAGGATTTTCATGGCGCGTTTTTCAAATGTTTTGGATGCCATGAATTTTTTTTATAGTTAACTTCAAGAAATGTGTTACAATCTTTAACAGGTTAACGAATATCCACCGGGAGTGGGTTTGTCTCCACATATTGACACCCATTCAGCATTTGAAGGATTAATATTCAGCCTTTCATTGGCAGGGCCTTGCATCATGGAGTTCAGAAAGTATTCTACTGATGTTTGGCCTACAAACCCTGACACATTAAGTGATGAAGAGGCTCAAAATTCCGAAAAGAGCTCAAAGTTTTTGAGGAGGGCTATTTATCTGCCCCCTCGATCTATGCTATTATTATCACGAGAAGCACGCTATGCTTGGCATCATTACATTCCACACCATAAGGTAACTTCTGCTGCCAATGTTTATTTGTTAATGATTTACTTTAAACATATGCTTCCTATCCTTGATTATGGTTTCAATATTTTGCCTATTCTTTTGTACTATTACTTGAGATTCTAATATCTTGAAAGTTTTGTTTTAAATCAGAAAGTATATCTAATTTTTTGTTACTGTCAACCAGAATTTCATTATAGAATGTGAATCCTACTTTGGATGAGTAGTTAAGGTGGTGCTTTCGTAAGCAAAAAGATCCAGTTTGGACGAGTTCACAATATGTGAACTACTTTGATGAAATTATGCGAGTGTCTCCCAGGAGATTATGAAATGAGTTTGATAAGCATTTAGCATGGATTTTAAGAATTTCACATCTCAACTCTATCCCATCCAACTATTATGACTCGAAACTTGGCCTCATTTACTTGTGCACCTAGTTATCGGGAACTCATTGACATCAAATTTCTCCTACAAGAAAGTTTCTGCAATCCTGCTATACTTGAAATTTTGGGGAAACTCATAAATTTCCAAACTCTATACCAAGTATTCACATTTTAAGTGATATAGACAAGAGATTTGATGTTATTCCGGGTATGTAACTGAGGATGTCAATCCAGATTATTGGATTTGCCAGTGTCAATCTTGTTGGTAGAATGAGACACTAGGGTCTTGGCTCCCTTGGATGTTTAAGGTAATTTTATCGCGTCATTGCCTCAACCTATGAACCTTTATTGTTAATTTGTTTCATCTTTGTTTCCTTTCGAACTTCAGATTCCATGTTTATTATACGTGCTTGATTTATTAAAGTTTTGCTTCTCCTATCTTTCCTTGCATCTGCATTTCAAGTGTTCAGCAACTATAATGACAGTCCTGGTAAGTTCTTTCCTATTGATTTCTCCAAACTTCTGCATTGCAGATTGATGTAGTGAACGACACCAAAATCAGAAGGGCTTCAAGGAGAGTGTCGTTTACATTGCGCAAGGTATGTGGATTTGGTTCCAACTTCAAAAATCATGATTTTTGGAACTGCAAACTAATTTGATTGGATGGTAATACTAGCTCTCACACATTACCTTCTTGACGGAGACGTTCAGTTTTACCTTTTCCAGAATGTAGTTGAACCTTCTGTACAACGTGTACACGAGTGAATAATAGTAATATAACAATAATAACTACGCGTCAATCCCAAACAATTGAACTACTAGTAATGAATCTCTTTTCCTTCTTGATACAGGTAAGAAAAGGACCATGCAAATGTGAGTTCCCTGAATACTGTGATTCTCAGAAGTAAAAAAGAAAATGCTACACTGATTATGCTATGCCAGAAACAAGAAGATTTGATCCTTGCTTATTTCATTCCGCGTGGTTATGTTCTCTCTGAACCGTTTTCTGGTGAAATCAAACGACCAGGTCCACGTCGAGGTCGGGAACTGTAACATAAAGCTGAAGGGGTTCACAGTTTCTCAAATGCTAAGCTCCTCTCCACCATTGCTATTCACAGAGTTCCATAGCTTTTTGTAGGGACTCAATTGAACAGAAATTGGACTTAAAGCAACTGAAAATGGCTTATGTATTTCTCTTTCCTAATGCAAAGTGGCCGAGTTGGTTGAACAGATGATATCTCAAATAACGAGTCTTAGGCTCAAAAACCCTCCAAGGTTTTATTGAACAAGACTTGCATAATGCGATTTATTTCTCCTGTATAGTATATAGGATATTATATTGAAGTTCGGCTTATTACGTGCGCACTCAAAGAATAGAGTCTAAGTTCTCTTGTCATCAAAATCTACTACATTCACCAACATGGGTTGTGATACAGTGGTAGGATTATTTCACCCTTAATTCTAGGTCTCGGGTTCGAGTCCTGGGAATGGAAAAAATCCAGTTGGGAGCGCCACCTCTAAATGGGTCCTGCAGTGCGCAATTCAGACTGTTTGGAGCGCCACCCCCAAACGGGTCTTGCAGTGCGCAATCCAGATTTAGTCGGAACTTCACGGACTCCGAACACCAGATGGGAAATCAAAAAAAAATCTACTAGATTCATCCAAACATGTAAATAATATCGTAGTTATAGTGACGGAGCCAGAATAACAAAAGCAAGGGGGTGTTGGAGTACATCATCGAGTTTCTAAAAATATCTATTCAATTAGCATCCCGATAGATTTACTTTATAGATACTCTGTCTACCTTAGATAATAGGTACCTGCAATCATCAATTAAATTTACAGCTCGATTTTCGATTGTGTAATGTTTACTCTATTCTTTAATTGACTTTTCTTTTAATCACATTTCTTTAATATTTGACTTTGTATCTATCAAAATATATACATAAAAATTAGACTTTAATAAAAATTATTAAACTTTTAAGTTTAAACTTAGAAATATACACACGAACTAATCGAAGAGAGTTCACATCTGATTGCTATATATATATAAAAATTATTTTAATAATATATAAATAATATAATTTTTTATCAAAAAGGATTCGAATTAACTCTCTAATCCTAAAGATAGCTCCGCCCTTGCACATGCGTATATTATAAGTCATAAAAAACTTATAAGACAGTTCTAAAATAATATATATTATTTTTTTTCCTAATAAATTTGTATTAATCATCATGGAATAGACATGCACCCTATACATTTGATAGATAATTTAGTCAACTTAAAAATGAATTATTTTCTTCGTCCCAATTTATGTGACAACTTTCAGATTTCGAAGTTTAAACAAGTCTATCTTTGATTGTAAATTTTTTATATATATCTTTTAAATATCAATTATTGTGACTTATACTATTTTTTACGTAGTTTATAAATATATAAATTTTATTTTTTAAAAAAAATTAAAAATTAGCCAATCTTAAATTGTTTGACTCTCGAAAAGTACCGCATAAATTGAAAGAGGAGGAGTAGTAGAATATTGAAGTGAATTCCTTTGAAACAAGTATAAATATGGATGATTCTAAGATTTCATTTTATACTTAATTTCCTCTCACTTTCCCCAATTTTTCTTTTTTATATATTTATTTATTTATTTATTTTGCATTTTGAATATATTTGAGGATATGGAAAGCCAAACAAATTCTTTTGGTGAAAATTATACAAAAGAGTTGGAAACACCTACAAATATCACTATCAAAAGGGTTCTTGGCTTGTTGATGAGCATCATAGAACAAGGTGATGTTTGAAAATTATGTTTAAATATAAGTAATAATTAAATTTATAGTTTGATTAAGAAAGTAAACATGACTTTTTAAATAAAAATATGTGTACATCGTATTAAAATATTTTAAATTTTATTATCTAAAACATGTTACAGATATACATATTATGTTGAATCGACTTAGCTCTTTTTAACATATTTTTATTTTTAAACTTATTTATAAGTGAAAAAATTCTGATTTGGTCCCTGATTTCTATGACAGATGATGAAAGGGAGAGGGAAGTGATCTCATTGGGAATAGGAGACCCAACAGCCCATTCATGTTTTCACACAACAAATGAAGCTAAGGAGGCTATTGTTGAGAGCCTTTTTCTTGATAAATTCAATGGATATTCTCCCTCTGCTGGTCTTCCCAATACTAGAAAGTAATATTTATTTTTTTATATATTTGATTTATGTTTTATAGAGTTTATGATATGCTTATTGATAATATATAATAAGGTTTATAGTATTAGGATGTGTTTGGTATAAGGAAAAAGTTTTACTAGATAAAATATTTATTGGAAGATAAGTTGTTTTCTTAATTGTGTTTTGGTGTTTAGTTAGTAGGGAGAAAATATTATTGTCTAAAAGATATTTAGATATAATTTGAGTAAATATTATAATATCAGATACGATCCTGAATCTCAACTTTATTTGAGACCTAACTTTGTACCCCGATAGGAGATCCAACTCCTGATCTCGACACGAGACCTTACTCCTAACCCTGACTTTGAGGTCTGACGACTTGAGACTCAAATCTCGATCTTGATCTGAAACTCGATTTCTACCTTACCTCGAGCTGACTCGAGATGCAACCTCAACCCAACTCTCGATTTTGACCCTGATCCGAGGTCCAACTCTTGATTTTGACCCATGTAAGATCCTACCTCGGCTTGAGACTTGACTCCTGACCTCAATCTTGGATCGATCTAACTCCTAATCCTTATCCCGACTCACAATCTCGACTCTAAGCTTGTATTTAGATATAATCTGGATAAATACTATCACACCAAAAATGATCCCGACTCTGTACCCCGACCTGAGATCCAACTCCCTAACTCAACATGAGACCCAAATCCTAACCAGCCTGAGACTCGACTACTCTCGATCTTGATCATGATCTAAAATCATATTTCTACCCTAACTCAAGACCCAAGATTCGGCCTCGACCAAACTCTCAACTCCGATCCTGATCCAAGACCCAACTCCCTATCCATACCCTAACTCACGATCCAACCTCAACCTGAGACTTGACTCCCGACCCCAATCTTGGATCTGACTCCTAACCCTTATCCCGACCCTAAGCGCTCCCTATCTAATGCATGAATTGAACTGTATCTTTATTAAATAACAAAAAAAAAAAACAACATGCCCAGTGGAATCTCACAAGTGAGGTCTGAGGAGGGTAAAATGTACGCAGACCTTACCACTACCTCATAGTGATATATAGACTGTATCTTTATTA
>JBCEWC010001082.1:0-44731 GCA_038996855.1 Solanum aculeatissimum
ATGTGTGTGATGATGCTATGATGGCTTGATCGAGGACTTTCGGGTTCTCTTTCGCCATGTCACATCTAGGCCCCCTTTCGAGTCATGACAGGGAGAAGGAATTTAGAGTTCAATTCCTTGATTGCAAGAATTTGTAATCGTATACGTTTCTCATTTGATGATAATGGAGTTGGGTTAAAATCCTGTGAGTACAGGTTGTGGTTTTCTCCTCCCTTGAGAAAGGGGGTTTCCACATAAAATAGCTTATGTGATTTTCATTCTGCTACCTTACTGTTTTACTGATTGTTGTTCTATCGAGGGACCTGCTCCTTAGATACTCAGTGAACATGTGCATTCCATCAGACATGAATTTGAGATAGGAAAAGTGGATGGAGTTTCTTAAGGACTATGATATCACCATCCAATACCACTTGGGAAAGGCTAATATGGTGGCACACTCATTAAGTCAGAAACTAATAAGCATGGATAGCCTAGCCAGGTTGAGTTCCACTAGGCGACCTTTGGCCAAGATGATTCAGTTATTGGAAGCCAGGTTCATGAAGTTAGGCATCTTAGAGAAAGGTAGGGTGTTAGCTAATATTGATTTGAAATGTTTACCCATCAATCATAAGCATCCTTTTGTAATAGGGAGATAGCATACTTGAATTTGGCAACATCTGAACACTCTAGTTTCTCAAATACCCTCTCCATATGTTCCTGTCATTGTTCAGCATCAGTGGGATCAGCAGTGCCTTCAAACTCTACTCAACCCATTTTCATCATTTTTTCAAAGTTTATCCCATTAGGGTCATGCATCGCTTCAGTCATGTGGTGGAAGAATTCAGCCATCTGTTGGAAAACAAGATTCGAGTACTATGGCTCATATGAGGATGTGGGACAGGTCTTATACCCTATTGGTTTCCCACTTCAGACCCACTAGTGTGGGAGACGTATGGATCCGAGAGATGTTTGTCAACCCCTTCTAGTTCATGAGGTTGGGAATAAGAGTTACTTGATCCTTCCCATGTAGCTTCCATAGTTCTATAAGAGGAAGAGGCCATAATTTAATTCCTTCAAAAGGAAAGATCAAATTGCATTATGGACATGTATATGATGAATATGCACTCTACAAGCACAAAAATAATATTAATCATATAAATAAACAAATAACATAGCTTGGACCTTCTACAAAATAGACAAGTATGGAAGTAATTCACATCAAAAGTCCTAGAATCACAAGCCTAGGCTTTGATACCAACACTTGTAGCAACCCTCATGGGAGCATGCCACTTCTGTGCACTCTGAACTAACTTAATACTTGATAAAATATTAAGAGTTTAATACACGACATATTAATCATAATTTAATAGTGAATTCAAAATAGTTACAGGTATAAGATTTTATTTTAAAGGTAGTTCATTTGATTTCAGGCTCCAGTTTGTGGTGTAAGCACCTTTCAAAATAATTTAAATCAATATCTTGCTAGATTTTTGTACATTATCCATACTATTACATTACATGCTACAAGTTATTACCATGTTAAAATACAAAGACATAAAACTTATTAGTTTTTGTTTCATATAATCACCTTAAAATAACTGGTAATTTAATATAAAAACAAGTTCGTTGGCTCAAAACTGACTAAACAAGCCAAAATTTTAAGTAACAAATCATGGTTTCATAATTTTCACTAGCCTTCCAAATTTACATATACATATGCAACAGGAGAATCATGTATATGTCCCAAAACTACTATAATATATATGTCTAGATGCAAATGTGATCTTCTGCATAGCTCCCAAAATTTATCTTCAATGGTCATCCTCAAGCATCATCTCGGGTATTCCCTACGATAGAAACAACTATCACTAAGCATAAAGCTTAGTGGTATAAAAGATACAAGCTAAAACCTTTAGATTCCTCAATTTATCTTTCTTAAGTCAAGGGCAACACAATTACAATATAATAAGTAGACCAGGTGAACAAATAGATCAATAGTATCAAGTATAGTATTTAAAGGTCCAAGTGTCAATAGTTTCTGGAAGCATTTGTACAAGACAATCAAATAACAAGTTCACCAAATATGTATGTCATGCCTTCACACCAAACATAATCAAGCATCAATAAGGGTCGAAGCCCTGTATCATTAAGGGCTAAAACTCAACAATCAAGAGAACCAAGAATCATATTAAGAGTGGCTTTCTAGTTTGTACTTAAAATGAATTGCTTCCATACTTAGGACGAACCAAAAATCCATAATCAAGATGGAAATTGATCAGAATAAGAGGCATGCCAATAGTGAAAAGTCACAGCCACAAGAAGGACAAATTCCACAAGGATGTCAGGTGATCAAGCAATCCGCACAAATGGATGAATTAAGCAAGTGTCTTGCAAGTCTCAAACGATATGAACACAACAAGATAAAATGACAAAAACATAATTGAGATACCAAGATAACATTCAAATGTACCAACAGGTAACAAGATCACAAGAACAAGTTTTTTTACACGAACCTTAACCTTTTAGCACACAACGACCCTAACAAGTTCAAGTCAGGATCAACACGGCATTAGTTTCTTCAAACAATTCCCTTAAGATTGTACAAGAGTGTAAGCACCTTAATACTCAATTCAAATGCTCATTTAATATTAAGCACTTTCAACTAGTAAAAACTAACAAGATAGATACTAAAAGTGAGCCCCATTTTTGCAAAGCACACCCTTCTGGACAGCTTGACTGTCTTGCATTGTAACTAGATTTTGAATTGGTAAATGAAAACATTAGGCTTTTTAATCTACATAAAAGTTGTAGGTATATTCATTTAGGTTGCAAAAAATAAATAATCACTACAAAATACCTTTTGTACAATAATTTATAATCAAAACACTAACAGGCGCACACAAAGGATTTCTAAGTCTAGAATCTGGACAAAACTTGTCCTAAATTGCATCCACTGTTTCGAATCCATAATTACCAAATTAAATCACAACATGAACATAAGAGTTGTAGATACATGTCTTGGAGTTTCAAAGAACCAATTTCCATCGCAACACACATCTCAAAATTCAAGATATGCTTAAAATACTAACAGTAGTACATAGAAGGCTTCTTAGACAGAAAAACCAGCCAAAACTTTCATTGTATTTCGTCCCCTTTTTCAGTACTATACATGCTTATTCAGAATTTTACATAAACGTAAATATTGTAGGTATGTGAATTATCTTTCCAAAACATATTTACACCCTAAACCCTCAGCAATATACAACGAGATATTCAATAATTACTAAATGTTACACAGTTTCAAGACAGAATTTAGCCACTTACCAAAGGGTAGGGGGTTCCTTGATTTTTGCTCAAAGGAACTGGTTGTTTTCATGATTTCTTTGAAGTATAATGATATGAGGGAGTTTATAAAGTTTCTCTTTCTCTTGAAACTGACTTACCTTAGAGGGAATGATATATTATACTAAAAGAAAGTTAAGAAGACTGCCCAAAAAAAAAAGGTGGCTGCCCAAATTTCTTTTTTTCATTCCTTTTTGTTTCCTCACACCTTAATCTCTATTATTAAGGCTTGTATAATATATGAGGTTTCATAAAAGTAAATCAAATCACACGAAGACAAACCCCTCCCTCTTTCCTTTTTGATGATTAAAGAAAATCAATTCCTCTAACGACACAAATTCGAGTCAAAGAGTTGTGAAGTAGAGGTTGATTTTATCTCAAGGGAATACCTTCTTGAAAGTGAGTACATGATTTAACAGTAAGGGTGTTACATACCCGTTGCATAAATAGTTCATAAGGGAGTGCAACATGATCAGGATCACCAATATAATCAAAATACGGAAAAATATTTGCTAGCAACGGGGCGTTGTTCTGTTTCAAGAACTCAATAATCGTGTTGATGAAACTGCTCACGTCTTCGCGAAATGTTGATTGAGATGGTGGATATGTATTCGCCAATAGCCCGGTTTCTATAGCTATTGAGACCTTCACTTGATTCTATAGTCCGAATTGCTGCACGTTTTCCAAGACATGAAGAAGGAAGGGAACAAATTGAGATGTTGTAGGACTGATAGGGGAGATTTCATTCCCAATACATATATATTTGATTCTGACTTGTATAAAATAATTCAGAACATTGACAATGACCCAATTTGGCAGCTTCTTTTGGATCTGTTAAGGCTTGAAGTTGATCATTGGGAATATCAAGACTGATTTCAATGTCACTTCCCTAAAGAACAGGAAGTATTTCAAGAATTGATCATAGACTCTCATTTTTGTTATGCCATTAGCTTTGTAAAGATCCACAACATCTATAGGTAATGGTAAGTTGTTGCAATCTGTCCCATAGCATACTCCAATAACTTGTGCCTCTGCATTGTAAGTTAAACCTTTTACAAGTAAAATAATAATTATTAAAAGAAAAAAGACAGTAAAGTTTTCTCCATGTGATCTATATCACAAGAGCATAGGTTGTCCACATCATGTCGTTTAAGGTGTGGTCCTTTTCTAGACCATGCTAATGCAGGATGTTTGTACACGGACTTGCCTCAATAGTTAAAAAAAGATGGTGTATACTAACAATAAAGTCCTTTGATAATAAAAAGACCATTTTATCCAAGTCACCGATGATTATTAATATATAAAGAGAATGAATTACATCAATATATAAAACATAAATTCATCTGCATACGTGACGTAACAAAATAAGAGATTCAATAAGTTTCTTCACCTTGCATGACATTTTTTCACTCTTATATAATCTCATCAACAAAGTGAAAATTCAGATAATTAATCAAATTTTCTGAATGAATCCATAATAGTAGAGCAAATAATAATGAACAAGAAGAAGAAAAAACAAGCTGATGAAATGATGAGGAAATACCTATTATTTGGTGTAAATATTAACATACCAACAAATACAAAGACGGGGAAGTTGGCCATCATGAAACAATAAGAAACAAATGAAATTAAACTGTAGGAAAATGACCAGATGATGGCTTCTTATATAGAGAAAAAAAACAATTGAGGGATTAATTGATTTTTTTTAATTAGATTTATTTGACTACACTGTGTTAGATTGTGGGAATTCAAAATGAGTCTTAATTACACTAATTCATTACGTAAAAGTTATTTGGACAAATAAATCAACCAATTAAAGGTATATTAACAACAACAAGAATAGCATATTTTATGTAATCTCATAAATGGAGTCTGAAAAAGATGATTTGTGTGCAGTCTTACTTCTTCTTATATTGTGAAGATAGAAAGGTTATTTTCAATAGACTCTCAGCTTAAAAAATAAATATGAGAGAAAAAGAATAAAATCAAAATAATATGATATTTTCTTCTTAGCCTGGTGATGGGAGTCATATTATTTACCCTCAAAAAAGATACGATTGAATTTGTACGCGAAATTTACAAGACACATAAATTGGATCAATAAAGATTAGGCAAATATGTAGTAAATAAGAAACAAGCAAATGACAAAAAGCATATTTGTAAGATTGAATGACTAGAGTATGATCAGCTCTGAACTTTAGCTCGATTTCTCCTCTTCAAGATGGATGATTCATTTTCCTTCGATGTAAAGTCACAGTCTTTTACGCGTCTGCACCTAACTTGTTCACATGTCACATCTGTTTTGACCCTATATAATATCTAAAATAAGTATCAAAACTTGCAATTTTTGTAGCTTAAAAGTTATTTCACATAGAAAAAGATAGACTATCTGATCATGAAAATTGTGAGTAATTAAAAAAAAAAAAAAGTAACTTTGATTTAAAAATGAAAATGATATTTGAAAATTAGAGAGGATTTGATCACAAAATACAAATTAGAGTTGTTTTTAAATGTTTATAAATATTTTGAAATGAAAATAAGTTTTCAATATTTTTCCAAGTTTCTGAATATTCGAAATTTAACTCTAAGATATTATAACCAAACATCCTTTATATAACAAAAGAACCAAGCAATTAAAGAAAACAAGCATTTTATTTTAAAAATAAAGAAAGAAAAAGGCATAGATTGCACTATATATAGGGATGGAAACGGGACGGGGCGGAGCGAGTTTAAAGCTATGCGGGGCGGGATAGGTTTAAAGTTATGTGGGGCGGGACGGGTTGAAGTAACTATTTTTAAAATTAATGCAGGGCGGATGGGTTGCGGGTTTAAAAAACCAAATAGGAATTCGAAGAAATTAAATCTTTGTAATTAGTAAAAATCAAAGATATAAATTTTTTATATTAAACATTGACTTTAATTTTATTTTTTTCTAAAATTTAAACTAGACATGTCCGGTAATAGTTAGTTGTTAAAATGTTAATTAGAAACTTTTAATTAACGATTAAGAAATAATTGTTAAAATATCAACAAAAAATAGTTAATTAGTTGTTGAGACGTTAATTAGCAGAAAAAACTAAATTCAATTAAAAATTAAAAGAATTTTAAAATTTATGTGGGGCGGGTTGAAAATGAAAAAGGTCACCATGCAGGGCAGGGCGGGGCGGTTTAAAAAATTTGCAGGTTCAGCTCAACCCACCCCATTAAATATATAGTTATCGAAATATAAAACCCTTTTTTTTCTAAAGTTCATCTTCTTCGTCATTTATAATAAAGTGGTGATGAAAAATTCGGACCAATATTTATTTTTAAACTATTTTTTACGTGGTATTAATTAAATAATTTAAAATTATCTCATTAAATATATTTTAGATAGTTAATAAATATTACTAATATAGACAAATTTTAAGTGGTATTGATTAAATAATTTTGAAATGTTGCTCTAAATAAATTTTATCTACATATTTATGTGGTTGTAAATTATCGCATTCCTATTTCTTGTAAATCTAATGTGAATAAGTCTGTTGAATTTGCCATGACCCAAAAGTTAGGTGTGATGGCACTTGCCTTTAGCCCACCGAGACAAGTCAGTCTAAACAGGTAATAATAAAATAATGTGGAAGCTAAAGCAATAATACAATATAAATACCAAAGGATTAAGGAAGGAGGATCATAATCAAAATCGAAAACCAACTCAGAACTGGTGTCACATGTACAAGTCTCTATTACAACAGAATCAGAAAAAAAAATACAAGTCTAAATGATTTTTGTTTCTCAAATAGAACAAAACCAATAAATAAGTCTGATAGCCTTTAGAGTAGACTGGAGCAACAAGAAACTACCTCTCAATCTATCACAGGCTCGGTCCATAAGGAAATAGAAACGTCAACAGAATCAGGGGCTCACAACCTACACACATGTGTAGAAAACAAGGGTGAGTATCAAAAGTACCCAACAAGAGGACCTACACACATGTAGAAAATAAAAAACTTAAGTACTCCTTCAAACCCAACCACATACCTCCAAAACTACAAACCTTCACGCAGGAAAGGCCAGCATACATAATATAGATAATATATAATCACAGTCTCAATATACAACATCGCAACCGATCAATCTCAATAGTTTACAAGAATAGAGTCAATAAACATATCACACTTAGTACTAATTAACACATTCAAAACAAGAAATGAAATGGAATGGGAGGAAATGTCATGATATACAACCAACACAATGCAATGTCAATTAATTATGATGCATATCTTTTCGCTGATATAATCAAACTAGAATTCAAGACCACACATGGACCATGTATCCGCTGAAATCATTTTTCTTTGGCATTTATCTTTCATATCTAGTCAGAATCATTTTCCTTCAACTTTCCCTTTCTTTTTTTTTAGTCGAAACTATTTTTCTTCTGTTTTTCTTTTTTTTTTTCTTCTAGCTGAAACCATTTCCCTTCAGATTTTCATCAACAATGGGACATCAAGCAAATGTATGTCATCATAACACTTCAATTACTTTCAATAGCATGAAAATATGCAAGATAACCACATAAGTCATTTATTCAATATTCAACAAACATTCTCATTGTTATTTCAACACTTGTATCATCATCAAAACATCACACAATAATTACATCATATCATAGCTCAAGTTCTCAATAACCTTTTTATGACCATAGCTTAGGACTACTCCTCATTGAATCCACATTTCACCAATATTCATTTCAACAACTTCAACAAGTGCAAGATTACACAAAACTTTCCCCATAGCACAAATAGAGCACTTCAATGGACATTTCCATATTAACATGAACAAGGTTCAACAACTATGTCAACATGAGCAGTTCTCACTTTCAACAATCAAGAATTACAAGTTCAACCACATTATCAACTCAAGAATCATTAACATTAACAAGTACGCATCAATTCAAGAGTCAATTCACATATATTATCACATCAACATCCCTATTATCCCATCATATCCGCTAAAACATTTCACTAATCCTCAAATACACAAAGAAAACGAAGATGCCAAGTTCAATTAAACTCAACAAGGTTTAGAAATTCACTTGCCTCGAATTAGATAAATAGTCAATCCAGCAAGAGTGTCTTCCCCTTTCGAATCGAATTCAACACACCACAATCTAGTCAAGAATAGGTTTATAATCATATTCAAAGAATAATGACATCAAAATCAAACAATTTGGGGAAAATGGTAAAATGGTCCTAAAACACAACATCAAATATCGAGGCCAAAATCTAAAAAAATTTAGATGAAAACATTTCTCACATAATTAGGAATTCACTAGTGAAACACAATTTGAAAATGGAGCTAAAATTGGCTCCCATTTTTGTAAAAAATTCAACTCCACAAAACATTTTCAATTTCCTCAATTGAAAACTCCATAGTTGATATTAAAATCAAGAAATAATCAATGAGAAATGAAGAGGGGAGTTGAAAATACCTTTTTCAGCAAAATTTCTTGAAAAAACTAAATGAAAATCATCCAAGTCAAGCTCTCAAAGTTTAAAAATGAAGAAAATACCTAGAACTCATCACTAATGTCACTAAAGTGATACCCACCAATAAAGTGGGTGATCAAGATTTACGATCAAGTTTCTGAGCCCTGCCTCGTTTTAGCGATCAAGCTCTCGCTAAAGTGAGTCTTGAGGCACCAGAACATAGAAAACTTTTCAAATAGTTCAAAAGCTCGGAATCAATCCTCGAAATTTATTTAGAACTTCACATACACAAATCACATATGCAACCCTATTAAAATTGATATTTCGAATTCAATGATATCATCGAAAATCAATTTGAGGTCTCCTTGACTCGGAACTCAATAAGGCGCAACTAAACCAACTTAGGCCACTTGAAATATCAAAATGCTACAGAGACACTCAAAAATTATGATGAAGCTCATTCTAACACTAGAATCACCTCCCGAAACCAATGGAACCATCAAAAATCCAATCCAAGCATCAAAACTTAAAATGTTGACCAAAGTCAAATCTAAGTAAACTTTGACTCAATTTCCAACTCCGGACGTAAAATTCACGTAGCAACTCTAAATTTGATTTTGATAACTCTTCTAGACCAATTTCCACATTTCAAAACTAATAAAATTGAAAGAATTTTGTTCTGAGACTCGAATCTCCAGATGACTCAAATTTTTAAAATTAGGCAACTTAAGCCTTCAAAAATCAATCTTTAGCAACATATCACCTTTTACAAGATTTTCAAAATTCAACCTTTAAAATCCATCAAAAATGACTCGGGATAGCTATCGGGAGGGATAAAATGATAATTTTATCAAAAATACCAAAAATGACCTTCGGGATCATTACATCATCCACTATTAAAAATCATATTTGTCCTCAAATATAAAGCAAGGGACATACCTGAAGTCCCAAAATATGAGAATAGTAAATCTGCATATCAGACTGTCTCATAAGTAGCCTCTTCCACGATTTGATGTCGCCACTGAACCTTCACTGAAGTTATCTTTTTAATCCTTAACTTTCGAACTTGTTTGTCTATAATGGTCACTGGGCCCTCCTCATAAGTCAAATTTGAACCCAACCCTGTCAAATCAAAAGAAATCACGTGAGACTCATCTAGAATGTAATGTCGTAGCATCGAGACATGAAATCCTGGATGCACAGAGGATCGACTAAGTGAAAAAGCAAGTCTGTAGACCACCTCTCCAACTAGATTTAGTATCTCAAAAGGGCCAAATATCTATGGTTGAGCTTGCCCTTCTTTTCAAACCTCATGACACCCTTGATGGGTAAAAACCTCAACCATACTTGTCACCATCGATAAACTCCAAGGGTCGAACCCATCTATCAACATAACTCTTCTAACATCTCTGGACTATAAGCAACTGATTCTGAATCAAACGAACTTGATCCATGGCATCTCTAAGAAAATCAGTATCGAGGCTATCCACAACAACAGAGTCAAACCAACCTATGGGTATTCTATATCTCTGTCCATACAAGGCCTCAGAAAGAGTCATCTAAATGTTGAAATGATAAATGTTGCTATAAAAAACTCTGTCAAGGGCAAATGTTAGTCCCACCTAACAACATAGTCAACAAAACATGCCTGGAGCATATCCTCTAGTACCTAAATAATCCTATCAAACTGTTCATTTGACTGAGGGTGAAATGTTATACTCAAATCTAATTGACTTCCCAGCCCATGTTGCAGGGCCTTCTAAAAGTGAGATGTGAACAAGGAATCTCAATCAGACACAATAAAAATAGGTACTCCATAAAGTCTAAAAGTATGACTAATATAAAGATGAGTCAACTTCTCCATCGTGTATTTAACCTTAACAGGAATGAAATGAGCGGACGTAGTCAAATGATCCACGATCACCCAAATAGAGTCATAATCATCCACAGTAGTGGGTAAATCCAGCACAAAATCTATAGTGATCCACTCCCACTTTCATGTAGGAATAGGTATCCTCTTAAACCCTGAATCTCTGGTGCTCACAGTTAACCTGTTAGCATATCAAACACTTGGACACAAATTCGGTGATGTCCTTCTTCACACCATACCACTAATAGTGTTGACCCAAGTCATGATACATCTTTGTTGCTCCCAAGTGGATGAATATGTAGTACAATGATCCTCCTCAAGTATCAACCTGATCAAGTCACCCATATTTGGCATACAAATTCGACCACCAATCCTCAAAATACCATCGGCATCAAGTACGACCTTTTTGGCCTCACCCCTAGTCATCTTGTCTTTAATGAGACACAACTTCTCATCCTCAAAATATTGCGCACAGATCTGATCTATCAAAGAAGAGCGAACCTCTAAGAAAGAAAGCACACCGCCCTCATCAAAAAGTTGCAATCTCACCAATCCATTGGCCAATCTCTAAAAATTTAGCCAAAGGTTGCTCCTCAACTCGAATAATCACAAGACTCCCCATACTAGAAATCATCCTACTCAAAGCATTAGCCATTATATTAACTTTTTTCAGATGGTATAGAATAGTCAAATCATAACCCTTAAGAAGCTCAATCCACCTCTTCTTCCTCAAATTCATGTCCTTTTGGTAGAAAATGTGTAAGCTATGATAATTGATAAATATCTCACAATGAACCCCATAAAAATAATACCGCCATAACTTCAGAATAAAGACAATCATCGCTAACTCTAGATCATGGGTGGGAGAGTTTTTCTCATGGGTCTTCAATTGACTTGAGGCATAGGCAATCACCTTATCCCACTGTATCAAAACACATCCTAACCCAACCTTGATGCATCACAATACAGGGTGAAATCAACACCCTCCTTAGGCAAGGTTAAGATAGATGCAGTAGTTAACAAATCCTTGGGGTTTTGAAAGCTCTCATCACACTCATCCAACCAATAAAATACTTTATTCTTTTGGGTGAGTCTAATCAATGGGACCTCTATAGTAGAGAAACCCTGAATAAAATGTCAATAGTACTCGGCCAAACCCACGAAGCTATGAATCTGTATGGCAGAAATAGGTATAGTCTACCTCAAATAGTCTCAACCTTCATCGGATTAATCTTTATGCCCTCCTTGGACATCACATGTTCCAAAAATGTTATAGAATTTGTATTTTGAGAATTTAGCATAAAGTTTCACCTCTCAGAGCCTCTGAAGCACGATCCTCCAATATTTAACATGGTCGGACTCGATCTTGGAATAGACCATGATATCAACTCAATAAACATAATCACAAGAGAGTCCAAACAAGGCCTAAGTACCCCACTCATCAGCTCTATAAACATCGCAGGTGCATTGGTCAACCCTAACAACATAATCAAAAACTCATAGACCATATCTCATTCGAAAGGCAGTCCTAGGGATATTGGACAGTCTGGTCCTCAATTGATGATACCTAGACCTTAAATTAATTTTGGAGAACACTGTTTCACCCTGGAGTTGGTCAAATAAATCATCAATCCTGGGAAGAAGGTATTTATTCTTGAGAGTCACCTATTTGAATTGTTTATAGTCAATGCACATCCTCATAGACCCATCCTTCTTTTTAACAAATAGAACTGGGCAGCCCACAGGGATACACTAGGAAAAATTAATCCCTTACTCAACTAATCCTGAATTTGATCCTTTAGCTCCTCCAACTCTATAGGCCATATGATAAGGAGGAATAGAAATAGGCTTAGAGTTTGGCTCAACATAAATAGCAAAATTAATATCCCTATTAGGAGGAACTCCTAGAAGATAAGTAGTAAATACATCCATAAACTCATGAACCACAGGACTAAACTCTATCAGAGGTGAATCAACACTAGTATCATGAATAAAAACCAAATAGAATAAGAAACCCCAACAACTTTTGAGCTCTGATATAGGAGATAACCTTGCTAGGAAAAAAATCACATGAACCCTTCCACTCAATCCTCGACCTACTAGGCATAGCTAAAGTAACCGTCTTGGCAAAATAATCAAGAATAGCATGATATGGAAATAGTCAATCCATACTTAAAATGACATCAAAATCTACCATATCAAGAATAATTATGTAGACCTAAGTATCATAACCCGCCAAAGACATAAGGCAAGATCAGTACACCCGATCCACCACTAAGGGATCTCCTTGTAAGGTAGCAATATGTATAAGAACAAGCATACAATCATATAATAAGTCAACCCACCAGAGAAATATGTGGATATATGAATAAGTAGATCTTGGATCAAACAACACAAATGTAAGTTGATGACAAATTGAAACAATATATGTGGTAACTATATTTAAGGCCTCAACCTCGAGTCTCCTTGGAAAAGCACAACAATGGGAATCACAACCTTCACTCAGCTGAATCGTACCTCTACCATCCCGCTAAACCAATGCATCACTAGCACCTCTTCCATTTTGTCGAGCCCTGCTTTGGTCTCTGGTTTGATGGTTGTACATGCTAAAAATATGGTAGGAGCACGACCACCTCTTTCTAACTAATCTCTACCACACCCCCTGATTTGTGGGGTTGAACCTCTAGCTGAAGGTGTTGAATCTCTAACTCATGTTGTTGAATAAGTACGATGCATACCAGAATGAGTCTGCAAAGGACACTACTTAATCATATGACCTGGATCCCCACAGCCATAACAAGACCTTGGAATGGATTTTTGTTATGACAAACGAAATAGAATTCTATAGCCACCCCAACCTATCGGCCTATAAACACTAAACGAACTAGAACCACCCTCTAAAGCTTGTGAGGATGCATGCACTAGACCTTAATGCTATGATGAACTACCTTCTCAGTGAAACCCTCTACCTCATGAAAATGTAAAATAATAATAACCAGTAGCTCAAGCCCTCTTGGGATCCCTAAAATCCTCATGAACCATCAAATCTGCCTCCTTGGTGGTACTAATAATATTCTAAAAGAAGGCTCCCTCATAAGCTAATTTGAAAACATAAGATTTGATGGAGAAAACCAAGCCTCTTACAAACATATGGACTCTCTCCGCCTCAGTAGAAATCAAGGATATGGCATGGTAAGACAATTGATAAAATCAGGCCTCATACTCAGCAACCAACTTGCTACCCTGGGTCAAACTCTCAAACCTCGTCCGACTTTCCTTTTTCTCTAAGGAATAAAATGGTCTTGAAAGGCACCTTAGAACACATCCCACTCTATCAAAGGGGATACAGCTGGTCAAGCCTCATATAAGTCCTCCACCACTCCCTACCAGTGCCTCTGAGGTAAAAAGCAACAAACCTGACACCTCGAGGACCAGCTAGGTAGACAGCCTCCAATATCCCATGGCATAAATTCAAGAACTCATGATTATCCTCACCCTTACAACCTTTAAACTGGGGTAGTTTCATCCTCTAAAACTACTCATAACTAATTGATCATTAATAACAAATACTGGCTTAGCGACAATTTGTATCGGTACAGGAATCAATGGTGGTTAGCCCACCTGAGCATGAATGATGTGACCCTAAACCATAGGAGCTTGTATACCTTTTCGAGTCTGTGAACCTCTCAGGGTACCTCTAGCACTACCAATCTGTGTCATGCCCTCGAGCATGCCTAGCAGCCTCAATAAAGTATCCTATAATAATGTTGCAACTACATACTCAGAAGGAAATTGATCTTCTATAACCTTGGGCTCGGGATCGTGGAAGATACCCCTCTTATAGTCTCGGGTTTGTGCTGCTCCTCGACCTTAGCCCCTACCTCGGCATTTAGCTCTGTCTTTACCTCTAACACGAGCTAGGGCCTCAGTAATAGAGGGGTTCCCTCTCTCCATCAGAAAATTATGCTTTAGCCCTAGCCATTTGTCAAAAGAACATGTGACACTCAGCACTAACTAAAGAATCCACCCACTACTGAATTGAAAGAAGTAAAAGAGAATTTTTCTAAAAGTCTTCAAAGTATCTCAAAGATAAGTAATGGATGTCTCTAAGCCAATCCTTGAGACTCTATTTGACTAGGTTTGTACACATGTGAGACCTATGAACCTGAGGCTTTGTTACTAAATTATCACAACTAAAAAATTAGGTGTGATGGAACTTGCCTTTTACCCACCAAGTCAAGTCAGCCTAAAATAATAATAACAAAATAATGTGGAAGCTAACGTACTAATAATACAATAACAAAGGATTAAGGCATGAGGATCAAAATCAAAATCAAAAACTATCCAAGAATTGGTGTCGCATGTACAAGTCTCTACTACAACAGAATCAGAAAGAAATTAGTAAAAGTCTCAATGATTTTTGTTTCTCTAATAGAACAAAACCAATAAATAAGTCTGACAGTCTTTACAGTAGGTTGGAGCAATAAGCAACTACCTCTCAATCTATCACAACCTCGATCCATAAGGAAATAGAAACATCAATAGGATCCAAGCTCATGACCTACACACATGTGTAGAAAACAAGGGTGAGTATCAAAAGTACCCAACAAGAGAACGTAAACACAGATAGAGAATAAAGAACTCAAGTACTCTTTTCAACCAAACCACATACCTCCAAAATTACAAACTTACACGCACGAAATACCAGCATACACAATATAAATAATATATAATTATAGTCTCAGTCCACAATATCTCAACCAATAAATCTCAATAGTTTAGAAGAACAGGGTCAATAAAAATATCACAATTAGTACCAATTAACATTAAAAATAAAGAATGAAATGGAATGAGAGGAAATGACATGATATGGAAGCAACACAATGCAATGTCAATTAATCATAATGCATGTTTGTGCTATTAGATACATACGATATTATAATCAAACCATAACCTATTGGGGCTACACATGGATCATATATCCGCCAGAATTATTTTTCTTCGGCATTTATCTTTCATATCTAGCTGGAAACATTTCCTTCAGCTTTTCTTTTCTTTTCTTTTCTTTTTGTTAGCCTGAACAATTTCCCTTCATCTTTTTATCAACAATGGGACATCAAACAAATATATGTCATCATAACACAATAATCACTTTCATAAGCATGAGAATATATAATATGTCCACATAAGTCAATTATTCAGTATTCAACAATCATTCTCATTGTTCTTTTAGCACTTGTATCATCATCAAAACATCACACAATAATTATATCATATCATAGATCAAGTTTTCAATAACATGTTTATCATCATAGTTTAGGACTACTCCTCATTGAATTCACATTTCACCGGTAGTCATTTCAACAACTTCAACAAGTGCAAGATTATACAAAGCTTGCCCCATATCACATTTAGAGTACCTCAATGAACATTTTCGCATTAACGTGAACAAGGCTCAACAACTATATCAACATGAATAATTCTCACTTTCAATAATTGGGAATTACATGTTCGACCACATTACCAACTAAAAAATCATTAACATTAACAAGTACGCATCAATTCAAGAGTCAATTCATGCTTATTATCACATAAACATCCCTCATTGCCCAATATATCCACTAAATCATTTCACTGATCCTCAAATACACAAACAAAGGAAGATATCGAGTTCAATTAAACTCAACAAGTTATAAAAATACACTTGCCTCAAATTAGCCAAACAATCAAGCAAACAAGAGAGTCTTCCCTTTTTGTATTGAATTCAACACACCACAATCTAGTAAAGAATAGGTTCAGGATCATATTCCAAGAATAATGACATCAAAATCAAGACATTCGAGAAAAAGGACAAAATGGTTCGAAAATATAACATTAGAAATCGAGTCCAAAATTTGAAAATTTTTAGAAGAAAAATGTTTCTCGTGTAATTTAAAAAAAAGCTAAAATGAGCTTAAAATCACCATTTTTTATGAAAACCCCCAAGTCCATAAAAAATCTCTGATTTCCTCAATTGAAAACTCCAAAAATTGATGTTAAAATCAAGAAATAGTCAATGGGTAATGAAGATGGGAATTGAAAATATCTTTTTCAATGAAATATCTTCAAATAAAAAAGTAAAAATCTTTCAAATTGAGCTCTCAATGTTGAAAAATAAAGAAAATGCCTAGAACACGTGACAAGGGACTTGAAATAAGGTCCTTGATGTTGCTGAAGTGACACCCACCAACAAAGCGGGCTTCACTTTAGCAAAACCTGGTCACAAAAGTGACCCTTCGCTTTAGCGAGGCCTGAGGCACCAGAACACAACAAATTTTTTAAATACTTCATAAGCTCAAAATCAACCCTCAGAATTCATTTGAAATCTCATACACACAAATCATATATGCAACACTACTACAATCAACATTCCAGACTCAATGGAATCGTCAAAAATTGAATTTGAGATCTCCTTGGCTTAGAATTTGATAAGGTACTACTAGACTAACCGTCACGCCCTAGGAGGGTACCCTTGGCGTGGCCGACACTAATAGACTATTGCTAGCCCCTAAGTAAACCACTAGACCTCATCACATTCATTCAATTAAATTCTAATAGCGAAAGACATTAATAATTTAGAATACTTAATGAAATGCAATGATAAAATGATAATCAAAGGTCAAACAGTCTATCCATTAACTAAGTAAGACTAGTGTGAAAGAAAATAGTCAAAATAACATTCAATCATAACTGGATAGTCAAGTCTATGGAGACTCTAAACATCTGACTAAATGGTGTCAATGACAAACCCATTGCTACCTCAAAAGAAAATAAAATAGGTCAAAACTCAAAGCTAGAAAAGAAACATGATATCCTCCGAAAGTAGGAAAGGACTCACCAATCAGTTGAATGCAAATAGGTCCTCAATGGGGCATCTGTTGATGACCGCTAGTACTTGACTCTGCATCAAGAAAAGATCTAAGCCCAAATGGACGTCAGTACGTGGAATGTATGAGTATGTAAAATGACAGAATAAAAATGTAAAGGTAGAATAACATCAACTCAAAATAACTCAACTCAAGAAGTAGCGAATTCAATCATCAAGTCAAGATTCTAAACTAAGAATACATTTTAGACCATGACCACTCACATACCATCTAATCCAAATCCACTCAGAGTACTATCAAGGCATATTGGGGAACTTCTCTAATCGGCAACCATCACTTATGACTCGATGATGATACAATGAAGCAATATTGTTGCCATATCCATCCAATACCTTTCCAGAGTAAAGGACATCCTATTAGTGGATCCACAATAGTTACATCAAGTCCTCTTTTGGGGACAATAAGGAAATATTTGTTCTTA
Organism: Solanum aculeatissimum; assembly: GCA_038996855.1. NCBI lineage: Eukaryota > Viridiplantae > Streptophyta > Magnoliopsida > Solanales > Solanaceae > Solanum > Solanum aculeatissimum. Next base: position 18,007 of record JBCEWC010001082.1, read on the forward strand.
CGATTTAATCCTCTCATATACTGGCCATGTAGTTATTGAGTTCGAGATGGACTTACTCTTACTCAATTCGGTACTCAATACTCCCCCAAGACTTAATATGCTCATAAGACATCAACCATGTGGTTAACTCATTCAACTAGTCTCAATGGACATTTGTCAACTCAATTCATCACATCAACTATCAACTATTTGGTTATATTTTGTTAAGTTTCAGCTCTTGACTCATAAAGACTCAATCATGCATCATTCTAACTCATAGCATTTAGGCAACAAAAACAAAGTTAAAAACATTCAAAAATTCTATACTCTTTAGGCTCAATTTATGCTCATGCATTCCTTTTTAAGTGTAATATGCAAAAATAACAAGAATTTATTCTAGGGTTCATGTGAGAAGTAAAATCATTTAATTTTAAGTATTTAATTCATAAAAAGGTAATTTCGTGTAAGATTATATAGATATACATCAGGATTTAAGGAAAACTTTCAAGAAACAGTCATGGGAGACTCAATTCATTCACAACTTTATCAATTCAGGTTATGGGGCACATGGAAGAACATAATCTATGTTTTGGTAAGTCTTACATACCTGAAAGTTAAGTCTTGGAACAGCTTGGAAGAATTCTCAAGTTTCTTGCTTCAAACCCTAGCCTTTTTCTCCTTTGAAATCTTGCTCTAAGTTTGGAGGAGGTGATTTAGCGCAAAAGGGTTGAACTGACATGTTTAGGGCTTTATTTAGGAATAAAAACGTCAAGTTTAGGCTTTGAAAGGGTGGGAAAGACAAAAATAACCTTTCTTAAAAAGTTGTCAAAAGTCATCCCATGCCCACTTATGGCTTGTGGGGTCTATTCCATAAACTTTTGGGAAAATTTTGAGGTCTCTAGATTGATTCCACCAACCCAATCTATGGCACGTAGATTCCTCTACGACCTGTAGATGGGTTCGTCAAGTCGAGAGCTTAAAAATTAATTTTTAGGACTTTTTCCCATGAGATACCAGACAGGTCGTACTTTCATCCACGACCCGTAAGTCATCTCTTGGTACACCCCTGCTCTGGCAGTCTATAGTAAAACAACCATAACTTTTGACTCTAAACTCCAAATAAGGTGAAATCAGTTGCTTAGGAAATCTAATTCAAAGTGATTTCATTTGGTAGGTCATAGGATACCTAATTCTTTGTATGCTAAGAGTTATGATTATTTAAAGTTGACCCTTGTGGAATCTAACACTAGAAACTCAATTTATAGGAAAGTTTTGAACTCGGCTAAGTGTTAAAAGTCTCTTGTGACCCTAATCCACATCCCACATGTAAGAATAAGTCTTGAAACATAGGTATACGTAAGAATAGAGTTATGGAGTGTCACACTAACTTAGACCTCTTAAAATATCAAAACTCTACTAGAACACTCAAAAATTATGACAAAACTCATTCTGGCTCTAAAATTACCTCTCGGATCCAATGAAACTATCAAAAATCCAATCAAAGCACCAAAACTCAAAACGTTAACCAAAGTCAAATCTAAGTCAAACTTTCATTAAATTTTCAACTCCGAATCTAAAATTCACATCCAAATCTAATTCCAACGACTCTTCTAGGCAACTTAAGACTTAAAAAATCTAATCTTTAGCAAAATCTCAACTTTTTACAAGATTTTCAAAATTCAACCTTCAAAACCAATCAAACATGACTCATGGCCGCTATCGGGAAGGATAAAATGATAATTTTATCTAAAATACCAAAAATGACCTTTAGGATCATTATAAAATTTCTATAATTAAAGTATTTTTCTTCATCTATTTTTTATCTTTTACTCAAAGTAATTACAAAACTCACATCATTAGCGACATAAAAAATAATAAAGTTATAATTAAAAAATATGAATTAAAAATTTAAAAAAAATAGCTAAAATGGATCTCATAATTTCTAAAAAAAATTATACAATAATCAAACTAAAATTAAACATAAAAATTTAGGAAGTACTATAGTAGAAAATAATTTGATTTAATTGGAATTTAAGTAATTAAATTGTAAGTCAAATGGAGAGTTGGACGTGATATGGTAAATTTCTCTTAAGTTGAAGTGGAGATGATAGGCATACATCTACGTATAAGCAAAAATAAGTTATCCTTACAGAAAAAGGTACGATCAATGTAATATTTTAGACAACATCCACAAAGCATTAAGTCATAAAGTGAAAAGCTTCAAATGATAGAAATATCCCAAAAGGCAAAAACAATTCCAAATAGCACACATGTCGACAGTATGTAGTTTGTTAACCCTCTCTTCTATAGTAAGAGAACTCACAATTTCAGCAAGAAGTATCGAGTTGAGAAATAAAATGAAAATGAGTATGAGGAAAAAAAAAAAGGAAAAATTACTTAACTACACACTCTCTTTTTTAATCATATTTTCTTATGTTTTTCTATCGTTAGAAGATATTAAAATTTTCCTCTTTTGCTTCCATCACCTTTTTTCCAGATACATCAATTCAAAATTTTATATTCACGATTTTTTTGTCACACCTCAAACTTAAGGGGTACAAATGGCACCTAATGCCAAAAATTAGACCAAAACTGACTGCGCTGAACTATTTGCTACTAGCGCATAGAAGCCACACAGAATTTTAAAAAAATAAACAAACAGGTATATCTCAACTTCAAAATAGGCAACTGGCTAGCAAGACCCTTGTCAACATCTCTATAAAGGAAGCAGCTACTTCCAACAGTTTACATAAAGAAATAATCAACCAGCACACAAGTCCTGTTTGAGCCGTCGAGGCCACCATGATATCTATACAGAAGCTAAAAGTAAGTATATATCAAGGCAATACATCAACAACTATCACACCTCAATAAACTAACAACTACGTCCAATATGGTCATTATCGTAGCTATATAACTCACACACTAGTTTGTAAACCTCTAAGAGTATAGTAAAGCTTGGTGGGACAGGGCCTCAGCCTATCCAAAAATATATACAACAAAAGTCAACAAACCTCAAAACTTTGATAACTCTGAAAGAAAGGGGCTTGTCAACCATCTAGAAGTCAATCGTGTTGTTGAGAAGGTCTATCGAATCTTTTGTCAGGACCTGCAAGCATGAATGCAGCACCCCCAAAAGATGAAGCGTCAATACAAAATAACGTATCAAGTATGAAAGACAATAATCTAAAAGAACAGGTATCATAATATACTTAATGTAATTAGGTAGGTGAGTGAATAAGATAAGCATATCAACCCATTCATAAATCTAAGCATACCAAAATAATCAATTAACAACCTAACTAAGCCCCCATAACCTCAGTATATACAAACAACAGACAAGATCGCCTACCTAGGCCCCCATCATCCCAAACGGTGTCAATTCAATCTAAATACCCTTGTCAATAGCCCCTAGCCACGTAGGTAGTCACATATCCCTCTTCGGTAATAATATAGATCCACAGGTAACATATAGCCATCATAGGCATCAATATAGTCTTGTAGGCAACTCATAGCGCCCTTGGCAACAACATTGCCCTGTAGGCAACACATAGCCTTCTTAGGCATTACTATAGCCCCGTAGGCATTCATAGCCCTCTTAGGCAATAACATAGCCCCATAGGCAACACATAGCCTTCTTAGGCATCAAATATAGACCCGTAGGCAATTTATAGCCCTCTTAGGCAGTGATCACATTCCTACAGCTAACCATAATATCCCCAAGGGAAACGGTAACAATTCCACGGGGCAAGCAATTTAGCTGTAAACTTTTACGAATAGTTTTTAAGTCATACCCAACATAGTGTCGTTACCAACATAGTAAGAATACCGGCCTAGGGAGGAATATAACCACATGGGAAGCCAACTGACAACAATTGAGGCTACCAGTACATCAATGATAGCAATCTAATTATATTGCTTCTAAGCTTTAAGGAAACATGACGAAAGACAATAGACTTAACATACCTTTTTCATTGCTTATAAGAGGTTAATTTACCTCTTCTCACACTTACATAGTAATATAATACAAAAGGAGCTGAATTAGTATGCAAACGAGTAAAGTAACATGGTAATCCAACTAAGTTTATGGATTTTCACCAAAAAAAACTATTATCTGAGGTCTAAAGTAACTATATACCAATAAAAGAATATTCTTACCTCGATGTACATCCTCTTTATAGTTCAAGAAATAATTTATATGGGTAGTACCCTGTTGCCACAACCTCTGAGAAGCTACATTACGAAATTAACGCCGCAAACTATGCCAAGATGACGAGCTCGCAACGTTGAGCAATTTTTGTTGAAGATCCAATATAAAATTATCAGTGTTTAGAAATGATTAGGAAGTTATTTCTCTATTTTTTGGTGGGATTTTATGAACTGGAAAAAATGAAGTTGGAGAAGGAACACTTTTGTAAAGTTCCATCGACTTCAGGGCCCACTTCACTTGCGTGCTTAAGTAAACGCAAATATCTTCTTATTCTGAAGTTGTATGAATGAACGATTTAATGAATTGAATATTAGACTCATTGACCTTCAATTTGATAGGTTGTGACTCCATAACTCGTTATATATTGGGAGAAAACCTTCAAGACATTTGATTCAATTTTAAAGAAAACTTTATAAAGAATTTTTAAAAAACAATTAGGGGTAAGGGAAGGGAAATAGGGAGAGAATTACAATGTGGGGAATCAAGCCCTCACCAACAAGGTGGGAGTTCAGGTAGCCAACTTTTATTTTGCCACTTGCTTAACTTCAAAACGTGAGATACAATACTTGAACACCTAAAATATAATATACCACACCATTCTTAATTTATTACTCACCCTCTTTGTCTTTTCATGAAGGTATGAATTGATTTATACGTTTCGAAAAGTCATGGTGTTACATTTTTTCACGCCACAAATTTCTCCACAGTTACATCAATTAATCTATTTTTTAAATTTTAAAGAGATAAGTGTCAAAAACATACATAAATTATCCTCTTTTTTTTAGTTTCATACCTAAACTATTGGCAGTGTGAATTTCACACCTAAACTATCATTTATTAGTTTGAGAAACAAATTTCAATGGTGTGTGTAATACACTCTCTCTTTGAAAAAAAACCTTGTCATATGGTATGCCACATGGATAAAATATTCTACATTGACAAAAATTAAATAAACGATTAATATTAGTTGAAAGTTAAAGATTAAAGTATAAATATTCTTTCAAAAAATAATTATTTTTAAAAAAATAAAATTTAAAATATTTTTTCACCTACTCCCCGCCCAAGCCCCCAACAATGCCCGCCCTTTTTTTTAATCTCTTTTATAAAATAGTTTTTAAAAGTTCAAACTTCAGTCCCTACTCCATTCTTACCTAAAATAATTGATATTTTTTTAATAAATAAAATTTTATCTCACCCACATCTAACCCTCCACTCCTAATGTATTTTTACATTCTTTTTATTTTTTTATAGATATGTAGACATATTTTTAGAAAAAAATGTTTCTTTCTAATTGTGTATCGAATATAACAAAAATAAACAATAATTTTCTAAAAATGAGAAAAAATAAAAGTGGAGGATTAGGTGGGTAGCGTAGAATATTGGTTGATTTGGGTTTGGTGGGGGGGGGGGGGGGGGTAAGTTGAAAAGAAGTTCTGGGGTGGGGTAAAAAAAAATCTTTTATATTTTCTTTTATAATTTTTTTTTGAAATAATAATACTTTAATATTTAATTTTAACTAATACTATAATTTTTTTTTTTTTTGTCAAGGTAGAATGTTTTGTTCATGTGGAGTGTGATGTGGTATTTTTTAAAAAATAAAAGAGACAGTGTAGTACACATACTATGGTGAGAGTGGAATAAAAGATAGAGGTGTGTTTCTCAAACTAATAAGTGATAGTTTAGGTATGAAACTCACACTCTAAATAGTTTAGGTATGAAATTCAAAAAAAGAGGTTAGTTCCGGTATATTTTTTACACTTATCTCAATTTTAAATCTTTTCTATGTCATATTAATGATCTAAAGTTAATTCCAAAGGTAAAATCTCTTTTTACATCACTTTAATATTTTGTTCTTTTGTTTTGTTTTATTTTTTCATATTAAAAATTGTTGATACATATGGATGAAGGTTGAGCTTTCAGTACAGGATTTAGCCAATTAATACAAGAAGAATGCATCTTCGACTTCTAAATTGATTTTGGAAACACGCTCAGAAAAGGAGAAAAAGGTTGAGCTAGTGGTAACTCAAGTAAAGGCTTTGGATCGAGATTCATGAATGATGTCATTGTTGATGCTAAAAAAATATGGGAGTTAATATAGAACAAAGGAAAAAGTGTAGGAGAATTTCTTCATTTTTTTTATTTTTTTTATTTTTTTTTTTGCTTTTAGTAGATCAGATTGTTTACTTTTTACATATTGTGTTGTTCATTTTTTCTGATAGATATGGGTTCAAATTTTTAATGTATCTAATTGATTTTGTTTCTTCAATTAATGTATAGTACCTTCGTTTCAAAATTATGATACATTATAATTTTATCATGCACAATGTATCAATTACAAACATTAGTTTCGATACATAATCTTAATTGATTTTGATACTTGATACAAATATTCTACCAAAGGTATTATTTATCATGTATTAGGTGATGATATGTATCTTTTACCTTATCATCTCTATTACACGGTCATTAGCACGCCCTGTATCTAAACATATATTCACTGCAATGTACTAAATACACATTAATTGTAATATTTCATATTAATAGGTACTCTACATTACATGTAGCCGATACACATTACTAGCAATACATTCATACAAATTATTATTACTTATCCGTTCGTCAAAAATGATACATTCAGATGAAAATAATATTACATGTATCTGATATTTAATAATGACCATGTGACAATATATACATCTAAAAGAAAACACATTACAAGTAACCTTTAATTTTCTAATGTATATGGTAGTATTACATTACTTAGCAATTTACAACTTATGTTAGGAATAGTAATGTATCATGTCGTATATATCCAGATCGAAAACATAAATCTAAAAAATATTTGAACATAATACATTCATAAAAAATATAGAGCATGTAGTAATACTTAATAACTATCACCCAGTAATATATCGACCTAAAATCAAACACCTTATGGACAAATTGTAGTATATTGTAGAAACAAAAACGTATCGTGGTTTATATTATATATTCATTCGACATCATAAACAAAAATATCCACTATATAGCACAATACATGTGTAGTATTGTTCATAATGTAATGACCTCGGAGGTCATTTTTGGCATTCTCCACTAAATTACCATTTTATCTTTCTCAAAAGTTGGCTTGAATCATTTTTGGTTGCGTCTAAAAGTCAAATTTTGAAAATCTTGTAAAAAGTTGGAGATTTGCTAAAGAAAGAGTTTCTAAAGGCTTAAAAAGTTGGAACTTTTGAATTTTGTGGTCATCTTGAGTTTCAAATGTCGAAATGCAATTCTGTCAATTTCATTAGCTCTGGAATGCAAAATCTAGTTTAGAAGAACTTATGGAACTGGATTTGGAGTTAAAACGAAGATTTTAGACCTAAAATTGCATTTTCAGTTCATTTTGGATCATAATTTGACTTTGGTCAATATTCAGCGTTCGGAGGCTCAAATCAAAATTCTGACAGTTTCAATGATTTCGAGTGATGAAACAAACGCTATAAATGGTCTCATTGTATTTTTTAGAATTTTGTAGGGTAGTTTGGATATTTGAGTCCTTAACTAGTTTTAACGAGTTTTTTGGGGTTCCGAACTGAGGAGACCTCAAAATCAAATTTTGATGGTTCCATTGAGTTCGAAACATCATTTCTGCTAAGATTGCATGTCTGATTTGTGTTTATGGGGTTCCGAATGAATTTTGATGGTCTATTTTGAGATTTTCTATAGCTGGTTTTGGTTGTCATCTGATATCTGGTGCTTGTACTCCGTGTTTGCGTCCCTCATCTCGGCGTTCACGGAGGTCAAAGTATTTAGTCCGCGTTCGCGAAGATATGGGGTATTGACCTCCGCATTCATGGAGGGTAAGATCTGTGGGACCTTTGCATTCGCAGAGGGTGAGATCTGTGTGACCTCAGCATTTGCGGAGGGTTAATTTACTTGAACCAGTAAGTGTTTTAAAAGTTACGGATTTTGTTATTTTTCATCATTTTTGACATTTCAAACTCAGTGTTTTGAGAGAATCTTCAAGATTTTTGATGAAAAAATCATTGGGTAACTAATTTATAACCTATTTCTTTAATTCTCATTGATTAAATTGTTATTTTAACATAGAATTTGGGGTTTTAACCAAAGAAATTGGGGATTTCTTGAACTTTGATTACTATGACTAAAATTATTGATTATGACCTCATTTTAACTTCATTTTTTAAATGATTTTCACCATTAAAATTTTTTTACTCGGAGAATGTTTTCATGGATTAATTTCCAAACTTCGGGCACTTTTTCAGCATGGGATTTTTGACCATTTTACCCTTTTCACCCAAATTGCTTGATTTTAGTGTCATTAGATTCGTAATGTGATTGTGATGCTATATTTGACTAGATTACGATAATTTGGAGTAAAAAGAGGGAAAGACGTGGATTTATCTTTATTTAAGACTTGTATTAAGGCAAGTGGACTTCCAACATTTTGTTAAGTATGATTGTGTAATACCTCACAACTCTATTCTTACGATCCAAAAAATTTTTGTCATAAGTATATAAGATTGAACCTAGTGATGCCTTGTGTGTACCTATATTTTAAGACTCATTCTTATAGGTGTGAAGAGTATTAGAAGTGTATTAGGTTCATAAGAGACCCCTAGTATTTAGTCGAGTTCAAAACTTTCCTATCGATTGAGTTTTTCGCATTAGATTATGCAAGGGTCAACATTAAATAACCATAACTCTTAGCACACAGAAAATTAGATATCATATGACCTACCAAATGAAAGCTCTTTGAATTAGCTTTCCAACTCAACTAATTTCACTTCATTTGGAGTTCGGAGTCAAACGTTATGATCATTTTAGTGCAGATTTCTAGAGCAAAGTTGAAACTACAAAACCTACTTACGGGTCGTGGATTGAAGTACGGTCCGTACTGTTAACTCGTAAAAAAATTGTTGCAAGTCCATTTTTTATTCCCAGACTTGACAGACCCATCTACAGGTCGTAGAAATGTCTAAGGATCGTAGATTGGGCTCATAGAATCATCCAAAAGCTCCAAATTTTGTCAAAAAGTTTATGAATGGGTTCCTACGGGCCGTATATGGCCCGTGGATGACTTTGACAGCTTTTTAAGAAAGGTTATTTTGATCTTTTTTCACCCTTTTAAAGCCTAAATTCGATGTTTTTACATCTATATAAGCCCCTAAATATAACTAATCAGTCTATGTATATTCAAAACATATTTTAAGATTTTAAACAAGGTTCCAAGAAGAGAAAAACTAGGGTTTCAAGAGAATCAAGTGTGTTCTTCAAAAATAATCTAAATATCTAGGTATGTAATGCTACTCATAGCGTTGGATTGAGTTCATCTACGTACCCCACGTGTTGATTCCTTGTAATTGAGTTTGAATAAAATTTTACCCTAATTCTTGAATTGATTTCTTAAATTTTTTATTGTCCTATTGAGTTCTTTGTACATAAAAACATATTGATGATGTTCATGAGTTGGGTATTTGATTGAATGAATGTTCATGTCTTCATTCACATGAATCCTAATTGAGGACTATATTTGATTTTATGCATTATTTCAAATTGAGACTTTATGGTCGTTTTGTATGTTTAACAAAGATAATTTTTGAAAATATTTTTATTGAGTTTGTATGAACATGAGTCTAGAGAATAAATAATGATTTGAGAAAGAGTTTTGATGAAACTGAGCATTTAGTTTAAATAATGTTTTGAGTAAATACTTATATGATGATGTAAATGATTTCCAAAATACTTTTATTGATGAAAGATGATGATGTTTGAGATGAGTTTGAACGATTTTTAAAGAAAATATTTTGGGAGTATTATTGAGCATCGAGTGGGTAGAGTAAGAATGATTCAAACCCCATAACTATGCCGCCAGCGTAGGATAGTTGTGCAGTTAACTCTGGCAACTCCTGTACCAAAAATATGGATGGGGATGATGGATCCATGAGGTAGAGTGACGTCCTTACCTTGACAAGTTATGGAGGGGTGTGGCAACGACGTCGCCTTCGTTGTACATCACCAAATTGTGGTGGGATGGAGAGTATGTCGGTTAGAGAAATTACATAATTTTGTATAACTAATTTGACTGAGTTGCATATTATTGAGTTTACTTTCAAAGCATAAATTTATTCTTAAACTTGCATATTTTACTGAGTTGAGTATCTTTGGGTATGTCATTTCCTTTCCAACCATTTTACATACCAATATATTTCATATACTAACGTCCTTTTGGACTGCGTCATTTTATGATGTAGAGACAGGTATTAGAGATCATCAACAGGCGTTTCGTTAAGGATCTTATCACATTCAGCTGACTGTTGAGTCCTCCCTTACATTCGGAGGACACCCCAATTATCTTTCTTGCTTTGAGTTTAGTATTTTATGTTTCTTTGAGTTGGATAGCTATGGCCTGTCATAGTACCATCTAAATGTTTAGAGGTAGAGGCTTCATAGATATTGAGTAGAGAATTTGTTGAGTATTTATTTTTTCAAACTTGGTCATTGAAAATCATTTTACAAGAGCTTTATTATTTCATCAATGTTCTTTATTTGGAGTATTCTTCCATTGTTGAGTAAGATCTGAAGATGCGGTCAGGTGGTTCTATTGGAGAATCAGCAATGGTTATTCAAGTGTCGATCACGCCAAGGGTACCCTCATGGGACGTGACAGATTGAACCTTGTATTATCCTATGTGAATGTGTTTGGGTGATTTGTGGTATGAAATGGGTTAGAATCATATCATTGTTGGCTTTGATCATGGATTTTTGAATTGAGTAATTGTAAATATTGTGATGTAATGACCTTGTCAGTTATTTTTTAGCCTATCTGTGAAAATTACTGTTTTGCCCTTTTGTAAGCTACTTTAGATCTATTTTGAACTATTTGTATTGTTGGAACTGAGATCCTATGTTTTAAAAGTGGAAAATATAAGTTTTTTTAAATTTTTGGAAGTTTAATTGTTGAAAAAGTGAGTTTTTGTACCATCCTGAGTTTTGGGTGTCGGATCGAAAATCCATCAATTTCATTAGCTCTGGAATGCCGAATCTGGTCAAGGAGAAGTTATAGAACTGAATTCAGAGTTAAAACAAAGATTTTGGAACTAAACTTGCATTTTTAGTTGTTCCCAAAGTCAAAGTTTGACTTTGGTCAACATTCGGAGCTCGAAAGTCCAGATCAAAATTTTGATAGTTGCAACAGTTTTGGATGGTGAAACTAACACTAAAAATGATCTCATCATAATTTTTGGAATTTTTGAGGGCAGCTTTGGTATTTTGAGTTCTTAACTAATTTTATTGAGTTGCATCAATAATTATATCAAGGAGACCTCGAAATTAAATTTTGATAATTCTGTTGAGTTGGATCATCATTTTTGGTATGGACATATGTTTGATTTGTGTAAATTGATTTTTGAATAGACCTGGGGGTGCGTTTCAAGTTTTTCAATAGTTGTGTTTTCATGTTTCTGGTGCAAGTCATCTAAGATTCCGCATTCGCGGACTTCTCTCTGCGTTCTGGGAGGGTTAACTTGACTAACCTCCGTGTTCGTGGAGGGTAATCCTATTGACCTCCACATTTGCATAGGCCTTTTCGCATTTGCAGAGCTTTGGCTCCAATTCCTTTCCGCGTTCACGGGGAACATTTTATATGAACAGTGTTTAAATCGTGAAAAATTTATTTTTACATCATTTTCAATATTTCAAGCTCTTGGGGAGATTTTGACGAGGTTTTTTGTGAAAATCTTTTGGATAAGTGTTTCTATCATCAATTTAATTAATTTTCACTACTTTTGTCTTGAATTTTATGATTTTGTGTATTTAAATTTGGAACTTTCATGTCTATGATTTGGAAACTTTAACTATTGATTTCTCGCTCAATTTGAACTCAATTTTAGTGAGATTTTCACCCATGAACTCCTTTTCTAGCGTAGAATCATAAATTTTGGTCAATTTCCAGATTCACGGACTTTGAATTTTAATCCTAATTTTGACTATTTTTTCCCTAAATCTAATTCGTGCCAATATGGGTATCAAAATTCATTTCTTGACGCTTAGTACCTATTTTTTTTATAGTGGTTGGTTGATTCGGAGCTCATTTTGAGGCCTGTGGTGACCAAAAGCTTGGTTCGAGTGCGATTTTGACATCAAGATAGGTTTGGCTAATCTTTTTGGGACTGGATTTGAGTTATTTGATATGTTTATGTGGTAATTGAAAGATCTAGATCATTTCATGAGTAATTGGATCTATATGAGACAAATTTGATGAAAATGTGGTACTAGTTATATTGGAATTGAAGTAAATTGTGACTTTCTTGATAAATTTAGTTGTATTCTTGAGATTTGAGATATGTTGGATATTATTATGATACTATGAGACTTGTGATATCATTTGGGAACCATTGTTATAAGTTGTTGGTATTTGAGGTATTTTGGAGAACATGTGTATACTTTGGGACGTGTGAGGTCTGGTAATGTTGGTACACTTGACTATTGGTAGAAATGTGATGATTTGAGACATGATGAGGGTTTATGGTACCAGTTATGACACTTGTTATTATTTTTCATGATTCTATGATAGTTATTTATCAATATTCTTATCATGATGCTATTATTTACCTTGATTTGAGTCATTGACATACATTCATTTCATATTGCATTTGTACCACCCCTTGACCACGAGCAGATGGCAAGGATTGAGATATTGTATCACCTTTTTATATAAAATCCCTTGACCACAGACAGGTGGAAAGGGTGAGACATACCACTTTTAAAATATTGTACTACCTTTTGTAAAATCTCTTGACCACAGGCAGGTGTCAAGGCAGAAATTGTACCACTTTTCAAACCCCTTGATCACGAGTAGGTGACAAGGATGAGATATTGTGACACTTGAGAAATTTTTGTATTGGTCTGACGAGATCCCATGAGTTTTACCTGGTAGCCTTAGATCGATATATGTATACACCGGCCCCAGAGACGATCGTCATTCCACCTCATGCATTGCGTTCATACATTACATTTGCATTACATCATTGACTATTATTGTTATATTATATAATCCTTATGTACATTTTTATTTTGCACTAAACTCTTTTAATGTAGATGATAGGATTATTCGTTATGACATACTTGTTTGATTTCTCTTACCTAGTCGATTTTGATGTACCCATCCCAACTTTGTTTCCTCCTTGCGGATCGAGCATAGGAATCTTCACATGGTAGTTGATCTTATTCCATCAGAGTCTTTCTTCATTATCAAAATACGCGGTGAGGCTCAGACTTCAAGTCGTCATTATTTCTTTGAGACTTTCTTTTACTGACATTTGTACCAGGCTATGTATTTTCTTTTGAGACAACTTTAGATTTACTTATTCGTACTACTTTAGATGCTCTTGTACTCATGACTCCAGGTTTTGAGATTTAAATTAAATTTTGTGGTTGTTTTTACTTGATTTTACTCTCCTTTAGTTGCGATCCAATTTTGGGTCGTGACATGTGAATCCTTGACTTGTGAAATAATTTTGGATTATCTGGTGTTATTAAAAATTATACTGATATTGGGGTTGTATTGTGATTGAGATTATAATGATATTGAGATTGTATTGTGAAATAATGGTGGAACCGTGAATATTTGTGAACCTGTGGACTATTCAATTTCGATTATTGAGAAATATTACCTATGGACATCTTGCATAATCTTATACTAATGAAAGTGATTATTGTGCTATGATGATATGTATTTGCTTGATGTTTCATCGATTATCAAAAGCCAAAGGAAAATGGTTCCGGCTAGAAAAAGAAAAAAAAGAAATGAAAAGTCGAAGGAAAATGATTTCGGCTACATATGAAAGTAAATGCCGAAGGGAAATGATTCCGGCAGGTATATGGTTCATGTGTGGCCCCCATGGGTTTCGTATGACTCAATCAGCGGATGTATATCATAGGACAGACATGCATCATGATTACTTGACATTGCATCGCATTGTTACATTTCATAGTATTTATTCCATTTCATATCATTCTTTCTTGAAGTTGTAATATGTGCGACGTGTGATGGACAGGATGCCTTGAACTTTGGACGTGAATAAGTTGGAAATTATAAAAATACTATGATATATGTGATAACTTGATCCTTGTATAATGTGAAGACTCGATTATGTGGATATTGTGAATGCTTATGTTATTGATAGACTATTGTACTACCTGCCTCTGAGAATTAGTAGTTTATTCTGAGATTTCATATGTGGAATGTATATTGTTATTGTTGTTGTTATGTTGGGACTTTTTTGTGTGCTGGTATGTAGTTTGGCAGTATGTGGTTGGGTGGATAGGAGTACTTTTGTTCTTCATTGCTTTACTTTAGGTTAGTTTCCATTTGTTGAGTATCGTGTTGTTTGGTGCTCACCTCTTGCTACATTTTTGTAGGTTGTGAGGCCGATCCATCTTGTTAGATTTTCTAGTTCAGGATCGAGCTTTTGGATCTATTGAGAGGTATTTGCTTGTCTCTTCGACAGACCTTCCAAGATTTTATTTTATGTTATGTTCTATTTGAGGACTAGACATTGAGACGTATATTATCACTTGAGTATCTTTATTATTATTGGCTTTTACATGTGACACCAGTTCTGGAATGGTTGTAGTTAGGTTTTCCTATGCCTATCTATTATACTAGACTATTTTATTGTCCATTTTTTTTATTATTTTGGGGATGTTTAAGTTTTCGACTGACTCGCCTTGGTAGGTTAGGTAAGTGTCATCACACCGAGATTTCAGATCGTGAAAATAACTCACCTCATTTTTTGCAGATTTCTGAATGTCTCAACAAAATACATATGCTCATCATGTATCAGATAATGTTTTAATTTTTTTGAATCTGAGACGATTTGAAAGAGATGAAAGAAGAAATTTTGAAATTTGAATTGTTTGAAATTGTTATGTCTTAAGAGAGATTTACATCAACATGATTTACGTGATTTGTGAATTTCATATTAACGTTTATGTTTTATTTCCTTTTTAATCACAACATTATAGGTAATTAATGTATCAATTGTTAAATATCACACATATTGACATGTATGCGAATGGCTCATATTTTAGGAGATTTTTGTAAATTAGAAAAGGGTAGAGATATGACGTAGTTTTTTCCTTACACTATGAAATTTATGCAAGTAATTAAAAAAAGAGAGAAAAGAAAATGGAAACATGCCAATCACTTGAATAGAGCTCGGAAGCAATAACTCCTGTTAGGAAAATTTCATTTTGGCAAATGCCAGTGTCATTTGCATCCACAATTTAAGCCAAAGGAAAAAAGGACAGAAAAATGCAACCACCATAAGCTTCTTCCAGTCTACATGGTCAAAACCATACATTGTTTTTATTTGCACCAACTGAAATAGCAACCACTTTGTAAATATCTTTTGTGATGTACATCTACTTATCTGCCAGGCTGACTTGCTGCTTAACTCTGCGAGCACATTCTGCAAAATTTTGAACCACATTAGCACAACTTAAGGGGTCCTTTTCATGTTCCTTGTAGCATTTAAAACAAGCATCTCTCTCATCCAAACAGGGGATAGGCTTTTGATTCGGAAGTTTGAATTCCTTATCGTGTAGATCCTTTGCCTTCTTTGTCACTTCTTGCAACATTTTTTCCTCATGTTTCTGCAACTTCTCCACAACCTGCTCGCTCTCTTTAAGCACGGATCGAATAGCATCTAATTCTGCAATTGCAGGATGAGGTGGTGGAGGGACTGGCATGAACAAAGGAGGCTGAACAGGCCATCCTGTAGCAGCAGGCCCCCTCACTACATCAGGATCACTAGAGATTAGCTTCTGATGTGCTGTTTTGTTTTCTCTTTGTATCTTTGTTTTTGGTTTCCTCGTTTTCTTCTTCAATTTTTCACCCCCATCAGCAAGCTGTTTAACTAAATTGCTGTGGATCTGTATAGTGAATGATTCACCCATGACGACAACAGGTCTTCACAAGTACCTGAAATACCATTTCAGCGTAGTCATATAAAATGACAACTTGAGACAAAATGAGGAAACTTGCATCTCAATAACAGAAGACAGCATAATACAAAAAGAAGGAAGTAGTAACTCCTAGACAACAAGGATTGATGTGCTTCTGGAACAGTTACTCTTCTTTTCTTTTATCTAAACATCACTATTACAATTACAAAAATAACTTTTAATTTTGTAATTAAAAGTTGTCATATCGTCACCAAAAATATATTTTTTTGTAACATGACTAAATTATCATGATTAGTGACAACAACAATTGAGATTGAACACAAATTTAACTGTTTTGACCCATTATCAAGGGCTACAGAAATTTCAAGTCTCAACCAGGAGACTGATATTAGCGAAATAGTAATAGGGTGCACGTTGGAACAACTCAAAGCAGATGATCAGCAAAAAGATCCGAATTCCAAGGGCACCACGATTTTCTCCTCAGAATAACCAATTGATCTTGGCAAGTGCATCAGATTCTGACTTCTCCCAGAAATTTCATAACAATTCATCTCTATCATGCAACGACAAAGGCAGACTCGCTCCTACAGTCATCGAAACTTCCAAATGTACCAAGCTTGTGACGGCGAAAGCTTGCAAGCCTTTCGGGTAAATGTCGCTGGATTCGAACACAAACTTCTAGATATGGTGCTTAGAATGGAACAACAAAGACAACTGCAGTTGCAACAAAAAGAGGCAATTCAGGGGCAGGACAACTCAAAAAGGAAGAAGGGAGAGAATGAGCTAAAGAAACATCTTTGTGACCTGATACAGCATAATGGCGACAAGAGGGCTAGGGGTAGGAAGTACAAAGCCTTCTCTGGACGAAAGGTAAAAATTTTGAGTTGGAATGTCAGGGGCTCAATGACATAATTAAAGGAGCACAATAAAGTCTTTAATCAGAAAGTGGAATCTTGATGTAATATGTTTGCAGGAAACCAAACTAGAGGAATGATCAAGCTTGATCACTGGACAGTTATGGGGGAATAGATGGACTAGCTGCGCAGAATTAAAAGCAAATGGTCCGAGGGGAGGCATCATCATTCTATGGGACGAGGAACTGGGTAAATACTAGCACACAACAGGGGATCTATACAGTATCATGTATGCTGAAAAGCGTGCAGGAAAATTTCAGATGGTGTTTCACTGGAGTTTATGGGCCTCGTGCAAACATTGAAAGAGAAGACCTTTGGTATGAGCTTGAGGCAATAAGAGGACTGTGGGGTGACAGTTGGGTCATAGGAGGCGAATTCAATGTTCGTTGTTTCGGAAATGAGATACAATTGCATAAGAAGGTCAAGGTCTACGAGTAGCTTCAATGGCGCCATCTCGGACCTTAGCATTCTGGATTTGCCTTTGCAGGGGCATCCTACACCTGAACTAGAGGAGATGATCCAATTCAAGCATCAAGGATTGATAGGTTCTCGATATCCCCAGACTGGAATGATTAACGCAATCAATCAATTAGCACTCCCTGGTGTAGTCTCTGATCACGGGCCTATACTCTAAAAAGGGGGGATTGGGAGTCTAATACATCTTATTTCAAATTTGAAAACATATAGTTAGAGGTGTTAAATACACATTCCTACTTAGAAAGGAATAGGAATAGTATATAGAATCCTACTTGGATTAGGATTGCATTGTAGTGTCCTAGTTGGAAAAGGAGTCTAATGTTGTGTTTATAAATAAGGTCTCAATGTAATAATGTAGCCCGGTAGCCTTGTACGTCGATTGTGTAAGTCACTCTATGGTATGAAATAATTTTCTCAAGCTTAGTTTGGGAAGTTAAACACTATAATTCAAGAATTTACCACTCTATGTTTTATCGACATTATGCATCAAATCTAGTATCTCATGAGAGGACTAAGCACATTAAGATTGACAATCAATTTTGTGAAATCAAGGGATCAACTTGCAGATATCTCACCACGCTCCTCACCGGTCCTCATTAATTACATTTGTAACAAGCTAGATACATATGACTTGTATGCACCAGCTTGAGGGGGAGTGTGATAATATGAATAGGAACAAGAATAATACACACATTCCTACTTAGAAAGAAACAGGAATTGTATATAGAATCCTACTTGGATTAGGATTGTATTGTAGTGTCCTAGTTGGAAAAGAAATCTAATGTAGTATTTATAAATAAGGTCTCAATGTAATAATGTAGACACAATTCAATATTATTTTTTTCCTATATTTCTTACAAGAGTAAAAGGGTTTCCTGAGAAGGCAAAGTATGGTGGCAAAGCTACTCTGTTAATGGGACACCAGATTTTGTTTTATACCAAAAGCTTAGATACTTGAAGAAAGATATCTCAAACTGGAATAGAGAGGACTTTGGCAAAATTGACACTAACAGAAACAGGGCACTTGAGGAATTAGCTGCTATTGAACATGCTTCAGAGAACAGAGCACAGACACTAAAAGAGAAATCCAAAGTTCTCTGTCTCAAGTTGGAATTGCAAAAGCTAGCAAAAATTGATGCTTGTGGCTTAAGGGGGGAGATAGGAGCACAAAATACTTTCAAAAAAGTTGTCACTGGCTGCAGGAGGAACAACACCATCGATAAACTCAAAATAGGTAAAGACATCGTGAATGATGAAGTTTTGATCAAAGAGGAAATTTTGAGTTTTTATCAGCAACTATTTACAGAAAGTGAACCTTAGAGACCCACTGTTAGCTTTGAAGATGTGGCATCCATCTCCCTGGAGGAAAGGGACTGGCTGGAAAGGAATTTTGAAGAGTAGGAAATTCATGCTACCATCAAGGCTTGCGGACCTGATAAGGCTCCTAGCCCTGACGGATTCACAATGGCCTTTTTTCAGAAGACATAAGAGGTCATTAAATATGAATTAATCTAGGCCCTAAATCACTTTCACCATAACTGTCATATGGTCAAGCTCTATAATGCTTCCTTTATTGCCCTCAATTCTAAAAGAAAGGGGCAATAGAACTAAAAGATTACAGACCCATCAGTTTTATTGGGAGTGTGTACAAGATAGCAGCAAAAATTCTGGCAGAGAGACTCAAATCTGTAATTGGGAAGCTGGTTTCAGGCTACCAAAATGCATTTGTCAAGGGTAGACAAATCTCAGATGCTTTATTGATAGCAAATGACTTGGAAGAAGACATCAGGAGATTCAGGGTGGTTGTTTATACTTGACATAAGGAAAGCTTTTGACAAGCTTAATTGGCTTATCTTTTCACAATCTTGTGAAAGATGGGATGTGGGAATAGGTGGATTAGGTGGATCAAATTCAGCCTGACAACAGTAAAATACTTTGTGCTCATTAACAGAGGGCCTGCAGGTTTTTTCTCTCCGCAGAAGGGCTAAGGCAGGGGGACCCCCTATCTCCCTTTCTTTTCATCCTTGTAATGGAAGGTCTTAGCAAGATGCTCCAAAACACATGTTGACTACAACGGGTTGAAGGCTTCAAAGAAGGCAGTCCCACCAAAAACAATGTCACAGTTTCACATCTGCTTTATGCGGATGATACTTTGCTATTTTGTGGGGCAGATGGATCACAAGTGATTAAGCTAAACTTGATTCTGCACATTTTTGAAGCCGTCTCTGGACTACATACAAACATGTCAAAAAGCACTATCCATCCAGTAAATTCAGTGCAGAATCTGGCAGAGCTAGCAAGAATCATGTGTTGCAACATAGACTCCTTCCCAACAACTTATCTTGGGCTGCCTTTACGTGCAAAATTCAAGGCTAACGAGATCTGGTCAGGAATATTCGGGACGTTTGAGAAAAGACTAGCAACATGGAAAATGCAGTATCTTTCTTTCAGAGGAAGAGTGACACTGATTAACAGTGTAATGAACAGCATCCCTACTTATCATGTGTCCCTTTTCCCTATTCCAGAAAAAATTCTCCAAAAGCTTGACAGAATTAGAAGGAATTTTCTATAGGAAGGCAACAGCGAGGATCATAAGTTTCATTTGGTTAAATGGGCAAAAGTGACACAACCTAAATGGTTAAATGGGTAAAAGTGACGCAACCTAAATCCCAAGAGAGCCTGGGTATCAAAGATTTTGCAGCTCACAATAAAAGTGTGATGATGAAATGGGTATGGAGGTACGGAACTGAAGACATTGGACTGTGGAAATAGGTGATCAAAGCTAAACATGGTGAGCTTACTCACTGGTGCACAAATATTTCAGCATATGCATATGGAGTTTGTCTATGGAAAAGCATCAGTAAACTTTGGCCTGATTTTGCAGAGAACATGACATTTAGAGTGGGAAATGGCTCTCACATGAAATTTTGGAAGGACATATGGATGGGAGACAACTTTGGGTGAGGAATTTCCAAGTTTAGACCACATTGCAGCTGAACCAAATTCTACCATAACATCCAATAGATTAGAAGACATTTGGGACCTAAGGTTCAAGAGAAACCTACATGACTGGGAACTTAATGACACATTGGCCCTCTTTGCCAAATTGCAGCCTTGCTCCTTTTCACCCCAAGAGCCTGATAGATTGAAATGGGATAACTCAAGAAAAGGCCTCTACACAGTCAAGGAAGGCTATCACAGCTTATGCTCAAGGAACTCAATGATTGACAAATGGCCATGGAAGCATATATGGAAGACTAAATTACCTACCAAAGTGATCTGTTTCAGCTGGACTACACCGCACAACTCATGCCCCACACAGGATAATCTCTCCAGAAAGAAATTCCACCTTGCTAACTGATGCTACTTCTGCCACAAGCACACAGAAAGTGTCAACCACTTGTTACTGCACTGCCTAGTTGCCTCAAACCTTTGGAATATGTTTTGCTTTTTTTTTTTTTATCTTTCTTGGGTCATGCCTTTCTCTGTTAGGGATGTCTCTTGAAAGTTGGAGTTCACGAGAAGTTGACAAAGCCATCAAGAGTATCTCCATGATGATCCCTGGTGCTATCTTTCGTTGTTTGTAGACAGAGGAACAAACGATGCTTTGAGGGAATTTCAACTTCTAGAAATCTTTTGCGAGGTAGATGTCAAGTTAGCCTTTTTAGCTGGTCCAAATGGACCCCTATAAATAACTTAGAACTCTTCTTGGATTTTGTTAGCTCTATAGTTTAGGAAGAAGCTATAAATCCTTAATTTTGTGAGCTTAATTGATCTATCCATGTAATGCTTGCATCTTCTTGATGCCTTTGAATAAATCTACTTACTTCCATCAAAAAAAATTCATAGTTAAAAAAATAAATTATATTTATTGCTAGAAGGCAATTCTAGGATAAAATCATATTTTGTCAAAAATGTAATCAATTTATTACAAAATAATGTTCTATAAAAAGAATGTTCTTGAAAAGTACAGTATAATTTAATCATTGCATCTTTCTCCTAATCTTGGGAGCTCCTTCAACTTGTTTGAAGTGAGAATCTTTTCTATTTTTTGAAGTGAAAGAAAATTTTGAGTTGTAATTCCCAACTTTCTTGCTTTGTTGATGGAATTAACCTACCAGTCGTCAAGTCATTTTTCCTTGTGTTAAACTTCTTTGCTCAAGAAGTGCAGGAATGTTCAAAATCAGTGCAATCAATTAAAAGAGTATCAAAACCTGAACATCTAATAATCAAATTGAGAATTCCATAATGGCTCACATTCTTTCTTGTGGAAGTAAGTTTCATCAATTTTAAGCTTGCTTAGCTGATTGTGACTCCTCCCATCATAGAAACACACTGAACAATAATAAAACAAACGACTGATCAATCAAAAGAGTGAAAAACAAACGAGATAAGTAAAAAAGTTTGTAAAAATTAAATGATGAAAAGTTATATTGTTGTAGAAGCCTATACCAGAGTAGACCAAAAGCCTAATTCAAGATTCTCAATGCGATAAAGCCTTTGAAAGATCTGATAGAAAGAATTATATTATGCCGCTAATTTCACTTGTGGATCTTCAATATCAATGATATATGCTCCGAAAAAAAAAAAGTGCACTCCGCACTGATCGCACAACATTCAACTGCCATGACATATCATAACATGCAGTCTCTCTCAACTCTAAATGTTTTAAGTATGTAATAAATTGGTTGAACGTGTGAACGTCATTTCAGAACAAATCATTATCAAATTGAGTATCTTGCTCAAGGTAACATTTAGATCAATAAATTCTTGTCAAGGGTTAGAGAAATCTGATTAGAGGACCCATACTAGTCAATACAACAATCTAGTTGTCCCTTCTTTTGATTTGTCTCCTAATATGATTTCTCTAACGCTTGACAGAGTTGATTGATCTAAATGTTACCTCGAGAAAGCTCCTCAATCTGATAACCACTTATTATGAAAATGATGTTCACACGTTCAACCCATCTATTCCATACATACAACATTTAGAGTTGAGAGCCACTGCAAATTATGATATGCCATGGCACTTGAATGACATGCGATCAATACACTTCTTTCTTTCAAAGCAGATTTCATTGATCATCGGCAAAATGTTTCTTTCAAAGCAGATTTCATTGATCATCGGCAAAATGTAATTGTTTCAATCAAATCTTTCAAAACCCCCACTGTAATGAGAATTTTGATTTAGGCTTTTGGCCTACTCAAGTATAGGCTTCTCCAACAATATAATTTTTTGTCATTTAATTTGTATAAATTTTTTTTTTACTTATCTCGTTTGTTTTTTAATTAAAAAGCCGTTTGTTTTTTAATTGATCAGTGTGTTTCTATGATGGGAGGAATCACATTCAGCTCAGCAAGCTTAAAATTGATGAAGCTTATTTCCACAAGGAAGAATGTGAGCCATCATGGAATACTCAATTTGATTACCAGATGTTCGACGCTCTTTAGAAAATGCCAGTCAACAAAATCTGTCAAAAATTTATATCCAACAACATTTACTGAAAGAAAGACCAAGCACATGCCAAAGTAATTAAAATAGGCAACTGGGAAAAAAAGAAACGGGAAAATCCAATTAGATCATTTTAGAAATAATTAGGAATCCCAATGATTACCATTGCATCCGCAATCATATTTTTAATAATTTAGTAAGAAGACAAATAATTTATAATCAGAGAATCTGAAATTCCACTTGGCATTATATTTATAAATTGTTTACTCACGCAACTCCTTTGGTGTTTTATCTCCAAAATCTTGTTTCAATGCAGTAAAACTCGATATGTTCTTACAGAATTGGTCACTCAAAATGATGGTCACCAGGGGCATTGGAGTACTAAACTAGTATATTCTTCTTTTGGGATAAGTATATAGAAAGAAATCAGGAGATATAGGACTTTGTTGTGAATGCTGGATTCAGACTTGGCATGGCAGGAAAATATCATTTCTGGCAAGGTAACTGTTTAGGGCATGGTCCTGTTAAAGACTCATTTGACCTCTACACCAAAAGCTACGACAGAAGATACATGGAACCACCAGGTAAGGAATCTCTCTTTGAGAAGATTGCTAAATGATTGGGAGATCAAAAGCTGAAATACTGAAGACACTAGAAGTGTTTCACGGTATAAGAAATACTGATGATTCAATGGAATTCTCAAAAAATAAAAAATACAATGGAATGGAATGGAAGCAGCAACAAAATGTTTACAGTCAGCTCTGCGTATCATCTTCTATCTGATACTAACTACTACTGTTTTTCTTGGCCTTGGAAATCTGAAAGCCAGTCTCTTTTTAAAGTGGTCTGTTTCACTTGGTTGGTGGCTAGAAAAGCATTTTTGACACATGAAAACTTACAGAAAAGGGGGATCCAATTGACTTCTAGGTGGTTTTCTTAGCCAGGAAGAGGCAGGAAACAAGTCATTTGTTTCTTCACTGCAAGGTTACTGGTATATTACGGGGGGCCTATGGAAATTATTTGTCATTGGTTGGAACTAATGGATAATGCAGCAGGTAGTAACAGGCAGAAGAGGTGGTGGAAAGTTATCCCAGCCAGTATATGGTGGAATGTAGGGAAAGAAAAGAATGCTTGGGGCTTTGAAGACATTATAAAATCAAGACGAAGTGTCTTTTGTCTCTCTTTTCTGATGTGTAAAGAAAAGCTATGTAGATGATGCTTGGAATCCTCGTAAAATGAACGAGGCCTTCCGCAAATGCAAATATTGATGCCAACACCTCTTTGGTGCTGATGAACTATGTTGCTCGGACTCTTCAAAAATTTCATTTGTCGGATCCTTCAAAATTAGTGTATTTTTGGAGGATCCGTGCGGCAACAATTTTGGAGAGTCCGAGCAACTTAGCTGATGAATACATATGATATCTTTCTCAAAAGAACTTGTTACTTCTTGTCCTTTTTCCCAGCAATATAGTATAGTTTTCCAGACAGATTATATTAGAAATCTGATTAACATGGGAGGTCACAGATGCAGGCAGAAAAGACAAACTAACACGATGAACTTACATTGCAACTATTGTGGTATCTCAGGCAAATGAAAAACATAATGCAAATCAAAGGTTCCTTTTGCTTTTTGGGAAGATGTTTTTCGGTGGTAGCAGGAACTGTGGAAAAGCTAGGGAGATCAACTTTTTGTTTGGATGGAGGCATAGGGAACGAGTGACTCAAAAGAGATCCTTAAAATTGTGGTATCTTATATTGAATCTATTAGGACGATGATGGGCCAATCCTAAAACGGAAAGATACTGAAGAGTTGGAGAACAAGGGGTAAGAGATGTAGAAGCAACAGAGCTTGCAACAAGCAGTGACTAAGCGGAAAGAGAAATTTTCAGAACAGATATAGACTACCTCATGAGATTGCAAATGATTCTACATGACAACCCCACTTGTATAGATCAAGAAGATGAAACTCTTCTCAGGCTTTGATGCATATGCCTCTTCATATAGGAATCATGTTTGTAGTCAAAAACAATTATGAAGGAATTCCGTTTGAAGTAATAATGAACCATTTACTTGTTAAGAAATGAAGGGGAACACAAAAAGGAATTATCACAATACAAGGTCAGCTGATCATCGAGTGGTTAATGTGCGTTCATTTGATACAAAAACTTGTAGGAAACCACTCTGCCAGCCGTAGCAGAAAAATGATCCTACTACATTTGCCAAAAAGGAAACAAGACTCCTTAAAACAACTTGGAACAATTTGGACATCTTAAGAGAAAAGGTTGCACAAAAATAAGATGGAATGGAATTATGGTAGTATGAAATTCAAAGACAAAGGGTACTTTATATTAATCAACCAGCTATCTCATCTAGGAACAAAATGGATTTCATTTGTTGGGCAGTCAAAGTGCCATGATTTACTGGCACGTTTAAGCGGAAAGCACATAAACTGTGAGCAGCTATATATCAAACAAGGAAAAATAACTATAAACACAACCAATAATTAGATGAGTAGGAATTGCACAAAATACAATGAAAAGAATACATAACAACGAGAAACGAAAATGCAAACATTTTACACAGCTAAGGAATCAATCATACATAACATAGAAAATAGGAGTCTATGACACACAACTAATAAAAGAAAATAAGGTGCTTTCTGGGACTATCAGGGGCAATCAAAACAAATCAGAGACCTAAATCTTATGGTCAATATTCCATGTAGTTAGCAAGAAAACATGGGTAATCAGAAGAAGCAGAAACAACAATAGTAGATCAACCTTAGAGGTTGTGGTAGCACAAAATTCATCTACACTTTTAAAATGCAAGTGAATTACCAGGTATGGTATACACCCACTTTTCCCTACCTCTCTACTAGCAAATGAGCACCTTGTACACACCTGGTTATGGTATAAACAAATCTATTTGTTCTTTCTTTCTTTATGACCAAGGAATTCATCAGAAGTCCACAGCCTTCAAAACTCGATAAAATGGACAATGGACCTGCTCTCTACACTTAAAAACAAGACTTAGTTTGCATGGCGCAGAGCTCAAATCTGTGACCTAAGTACTAACAAGTTCCTCAACCTTCGAGGCCGTGGGAGAATATCAGTAATTAGTCGTCCAACTAGCAAAGGAGCACCTCCCACAATCAACAACTACCAAATACCTCTATCAACCAATGCCAGGATAGAATTGTATATACTAAGATTCGAGTTTAACAAAATAGATATCATTAGCAAAAGGGAAAAGGGTTTTGACAGAAACAAACACACCATTATAAACCCAAATGCAACAATATTTGGTGTTAGAATTTATTGCAAAATAGGGGATAAAAGTTTTTGTCTAATAATTACACACAAAAATAAATACATACAGTTCAATTCCGACCGGAGATCGCCGCCGGAGAAGAGAAGAGAAGAAGACCGGAGAGAAGGTTTTGGCAAGAAATGACGTTGGATCAAATTTGAGCACTATTGTTTGTTGGGTTTTCCATCAGACCCACTACACAGAATTTGGACTGGATAGCCCATTGGATCTCCTCACACCCAAAATTGTTTGGGGAAATTACATATTTATATATATATAAAGTAAAATGTTTAAAAAAAAAGTAGTTCATGTTTTATTTACATAAAAATAACCCAAAATTATCGAAATTATACATGACTATACAATATGGTTTGTCAAAAGTTATAGAAAGTATACACTTCTATACAA